>KN884343.1:95506-106291 GCA_000934455.1 Apostichopus parvimensis
GAGGGGCACAGCAAAATGAGAGCAACATTTTTAGGGGGACACAATGCGGGCAAAGCAAGCTGGCGAAGCCACACTAGAATTAAGAAGTCCAGCCCCCCCCCCCGCCCTTACCCCCGCAGATACAAAGTATTCTGCACAATGTAGATCGCTTCTCAACCATTTTACCATTGCAATTTAGTTTATGTGTAGTATCTAGGCCCTTTCGAAGGGGATTGTGAATGTGATACGTCACTAGACGTCACACTGTCATCATGGCCGCATGTTGACAGTCTCACTGTTAGCACCATGCAGGGACTGGGGAGTGAGAATTCATCACGTTGTTCGGTTTTTCGTGGGTTTTCTGGCCATATAGTTTAAGCCTTGGAAGATTAGTTCGAAATTGTGATTATACTTTTCTTTATTTGTGTGCGGGGCGGCGGCGGTGGGGAGGGGTGGAAGTGGGTGTACTAGGTGGGGGGAACGGAAACTGTTGTACAGAAATTAAAGGTTCAACGCAAGGTTCTGATATACCATTTGCATGCGGAGGGATTTGGGATACATAATGTGCCATCTATTTTTCTCGTTATTTGCAACCCAAAAAAGGCCTTCAATGCAAACACGCTACACCGTGTGAAAGACACGATTAACTTTACTAAGGCATACACCGGCAGATGAGCTTTTGTTTTTCAATTTTCAATATAAAATTTATCAGTTAGTTAGCAATTCGAAGTCAGAATTGATTAAATGAAACAATTGTATTTTTTTTATCATGAACAATGAGGGCTTCTCAGGAAAGCAGTGCTTTTGCACTGAGCAGGACTACCCTCATTAAAGATGTAGGTACCCCCCCCCCCCAGTACACGTAACTATATTATTTTATAGTGATGAGACCACGCAGAAATGTTATCAATTATTACTGCCCTTATCTAGAATGCATTTTGCGTATAAATCTGGCATGAGAATCGTGTTCTCGGTACAAGGCGAATACTAAACACGAGAGAAGTTGTCGTGTGCACATCTTGAAAATTGGAAATTATAGAAGCAGTTTGTTATAACGGTACCATGATCATTAGTTCTTCATTAGATAGGTACGTCATTCTGAGCGGGAGGGGCGTTTTCTCAAAGAAATTCTCTTTCTCAAAAAAGAAGAAGTAAAAGCAGTGTATAGTCAATACATAGTAGACTACATGCCTTATACGAGAGGGTGGGGGGGGGGGGGTACAGCTACGGAGACTGGGTCAATTAGGGGGCGGGAAAACATGCATGGGGCCCACCATATATAAGAAGTTCAGTTCCCCCGCCCCCTCAAAATATAATAATAAGAAATAAATAAATAATAATAATAAAAACAAATTCGGATGAGATGAAAGGTGTTTCATGGTGGCAGAAGTTGATTGTCGAAGATATGTGGAAGTTAAAATCTGGTGATATTGTCTAAATGTTTTGCTACCTTTCAATGTCCTCATTATTGAGACCTTTTCTTGTTGTAGAATATGACGTTATGTGGATAAATGAAATTGCCAGATGCATTCACAAAATATCAATAAATTTGATACATTCATATTCAATATTTAAAACGCTACGAGAATTTGGGTTAAAGAAAAGTGCAAAAAAATTCTAGAAATTTTGTGAACTTCAGCCACCGTAATCATCCGTTTGTATGCAGTGCTATTAGGATATTAACTGCAAGTACGAATTTTTGCATCTCCAGACAAAACTTCTTACGGAACGTAATCTGATCTGCATATATGTACCTTACATATTATGGATAAAGGGATATTGCAGTAATTTTGCGCATGATTACATATAAAGGTTATGTTGGATAGGTGGGCAGACTACAAAACTGATAATCGTGACGTAACAATCCTGACAGAACTTCTTACTATCAATGTATGGAGAAGTGTAGTGTACATTGGATGATATGACGGTAATGTACTATGAAGACATATTCTGCTATTTAAGGCGATATTTCTTTTGGAAAAAATCATTTTCAAATAAGTATGTTTCTTTGAAATAAATACAGATTCAATCTTTAACTTGCCAAACTTGAGGAGTAGTCGTGATAAAATAGCGATAAGCAATTCCTGTAATGGCTTGTGTGGAATTCCATACCATTCTTTCTCTCATTTGTAAGGCGCTCCCGCTGTTACAATTGGAATCGCTTGCCGCATGCATGGCGTGGTAATAGTAGGCGCTACACTGTACTGTGACATCTCTTAGTAACCTTCATTATATGTATTTTCTATGCTTGCTGTCTCGTTGCCGTTGGAGAGGAAATGCTGTAGTTCTGCTATTGCCCACGGTATGTGTGTGTGAGCCACCGTTACGCCGGTTCGGACGTATATTGTTTTCCCCTTAGGTTTCTTTGATATAATGCAATCTCCGTGTTCTACCTGCTGACAATTGGATTAATTTACTCCTAAATATTTGTAGGAGTCAGTTTGATATTTCTTTGGATGAAAGGCAACGTTCTATTGGAATCATGAACTTCGAAATACCCGAAGGGTTGACGGACTTGTTGCAGGACTTTACAGTGGCTGTGTTGCGCGAAAGACCGCATCCTAACGAGTTGATAGACTTTGCCGCAAGTTACTTTGCTAAGCTTCAAGAAGGGAATAGGAAGTCAGAAAACAAGAGAGGAGTTACATTTTCTGAACCAGCAAATGATGACGAGGAATCTGATATAGAGGAACCACCAGGTAGCAAACGATACGATTCAGCGCAGATAGCCTAACGTTAGGCTACATTCTTACGCTAGGCTAGGCAACAGTAGCCTACATTTACAGTTAGACCCAGGCCATATTTGGCCTAGGCCCTAGCCAAGGCCAAGTTGCTCATAGTCAAATTTAGACCAGGGCAAAATTAGCTTGTGTGGTTAGCACCAAAAATGGTTTTGTACAGTAACTTTGCATATTTACTTACAGCACATAGCCTAAGTTAGTAATAGTACTGTGTTAACTGCTACAACTTAACAAAGGGTTCCCAATTTGTTCCCTTTAGCATTGCATTGTCGGCAAAATAATGCTTTGATCAAAAGTATACTCACCTTTGGTCATGTTGTACACACAATATTGTTGTGTATCTGGTTGTCGAATACTTGAATTAACGTCAATGAATTCACAAATTGATGATTTAAAGTAGGGCCTACATCTCAATAATCTAGGCTAAGTATGATTTGCGTATTGCCTGGCAAATTGAAATGGTCCCAGTTTCATGCAGTCTGCACTGCCTTCAAGGAAATGAAACCATTAAAATATCTTTGAAAATAGTTCAGTGTGCCCATGAAACTGGGAGAGCAAATATAAAAACTTTAACATTTATGTATTCCTGACTATAATAAAAATTATGCCACGTTTCTTGGCATGGAAGATTTTCTACAACATACTGGATGAACCAGTGATTTGTAGTGATGGTCTAAGTGAGTGGGTATGCGTGTCTTAAATAGTTGGGAGTAGTGTATGCTTCTTCTTTATACAAATTGCCAAATCGTAGCCTGTAAACACAATTATGTACCCTGTAGTTGCTGTGCCAGAATACTGTTTTGTAACATTAACAACTTTGGAATCCAAGTGTTGGTGTGGACTAGGCCCTATAGTAATAGTATACGGGCCTAGACACTATAGCTGTGATAGGAAGACTTAAAATTGGTAGGCCTAGCATTCACTAGGAAACGTCAAGTTTATAATATTAGGCTGTTGTGTATTAGTGGTTAAATTTCAGATTCATTTCACTCTTTCTTATTAGTAGACTTCACCATAATACTGGGCACCAGAATGGTGGCCATATTAGCAATGATACTTCTAAGGAAATTACCCAGTATTTTACTTAGAAGCTACAAGCTCACAGTTTTTGGTCAATATTTTTGGATATTGTAATGAATTATATACCTTTGTGATACGCTGTGCTGTTACCTTTTTCTCCATCTCTTAACCGGGCCATATATGCTAAATATTCTTTAAATAACCTGCCAGAAAACCTACTTCTGCCAATAGCTAAACAGCCAACCCCCCCCCCCCCTGTAGCATCCCAAATCATGGAAACATGTGACCATCAGTGAACAGAACTAATTCAATTAATCAAACTTCCACATCATCTTTGATCGTAATTTTGTCGAACTAGCATATTTTGGGAACTCATACCTCGATCTATACTGACACTTAATTACAATTTACAAATAACGTACATTAGACCCTTCCATACACTTAGTCTACGTTAGCCGTAGGACGGGCACATGCCAAGATGTTAACAATCGTTCTCAGCACCGAGGCTGGCCTTAGTGTAAATACTTGAGGTTTATGGTTAAGTCAGACCTGACTGCCAGAGTCTTAGCCCAATATGTTCATAAATTTGGGAAACTTGTATGCACCATCAGGTTTTGTCTTAACTCTACTGTTGCTATTTAATACTTCTGAAGTCCTACTGCACAAACCTGCAATTACATGTAGTTAACAGTAAACCTAGCCTAATGTTATATCTTGAAAACTGACAATGTCTTTGACCGAGAAATTTTGTTGTTTAACATTTTAGACAAATTTATGTCTATGAGGCAAAGCACGTATTGTAAGGGTGTACATAGCAGTAACCCCACATGTTGAACAGTGAAGTTTTTGGGAACATAGAATTAACAATGACTACAGTAAGTTACTTTACAAACACTTTTTAAGGGAATTAATTTTTAATTTAAAATTTTTAAAATTTAAAAAAAAAGTTGGTTAAATTTTTATGCATGCAAATACAGTAAGGATTAGGAAGGTTCAGCTGTCTCTAGGAGAACAGTGAGAGACTGCTAAATATTTATCCCTGCTTTGGTACATTTGCATCAATTGTTAGCTGAACATTCAAACATTGATACTTTATCTGAACTAACATTGAGGACTCAAAAATACTCTAATTTATATGGCAAACTTGTGTTAGTTTGTAAAGCAGAATCTTGGTCTGTGTGTTCATAAAATCTTCAAAATGGATCTCTTTGATCTCCGAGTGAAACTGCAGAAGTGACGTAATATGTGCTGTAAAATAGTTAATGAGTACCATTAATAGCCCTTGTATTCACTCATTTCACACACTTGAGTTTGCCGATACAATTAGCTAATTTAGCTAACGAACATAATTGACAACTTTGTAACCTCCAGCTTCTTTAACGTGGAATGCTAGCTAGATTCAGAACCTGGGAGAAAATGAAAAAAAATGACAGTGAGATACATGATGTCCAAAATAATAATGATAGCATATAACTAAAATCTTTGCATCCATTTGGGTAAACTTTCCCAAAATTACAATACATATTGTATACATAATTTGTAGTCAAGTTTTGAAAGAATTTAATTTGTACAAATTCTGTACAATGCAGTGCTTCACAAAATGTTCACAATATAAATACCAAAGTATGTTTAAGCTTAATCATTTCTAATCGATGTATACATATGTTTAGGACTTTACACAATTTGGATGAAAATGGTTCTAAAGTACTCCAAATCTAGATTGAGCTGTCAGTGAGTCGTACTGTACGCCCAAAGTTTGACAATTTTCCATAAAATTCCATGTTTTTGTTGTTGCAAGAATCTATTTTTTTTGTTGTTGCAAGAATCTATCAGTTTCCTTTGCTACTTTTGCCTTTAGCTACATTAGTACTAAACACACACACCAAACTTCACCCCACCACCTCAAAAAAAGAAAGAAAGAAAAAAAAAAGTGACCCAAAAGTAGCTCATAAATTACTGTCCATGGACAGTCTTATCATTGTCTGCTTAAAATTGTACAAATATTTACTCTATTTTGCAGTAATACTTCCTGAGAGATTAATACTTCGCTGACAGTTGCGAAGTTTATGTGTACAATAACTTTCTATATATGGGATAGATGTGTAATAAATCTAATGCTCAAGGCAGAATGGCTAAAGAAGAAAAAGAAGAAAATTGTTTCTACTGTTGATTGTCCAACTTGTTTTCATAATGATTTGTTCTGTTGAACAGTTACATGCCTAATAGTGATACTCATATCTGTAACAAGTACTGTAACCATACTTATAATTCTGCCAATCAATTCGAACAAATCAGTTTAATATAGATCTGGCTGTTTAAAGATATGACAGTTAATAATTTGCAAGTATGCCAGCCACAACTGTTCTGGGTTTTACAAGAAGGAAAAACAGGAAATTTTTTTTGGTATGAAAGCATACAGTTACTCCCTTTCCCAATGGAAACTGACTTTCCCCTCTTTATTTGTAATTTACCATAAACTGCTATGTAGTGTTTTTACCATACACTGCTATGTATTGTTTTTACCATACACTGCTATGTATTGTTTTTACCATACACTGCTATGTATTGTTTTACCATACACTGCTATGTAGTATTTTTACCATATAAACTCCTGTGTAGTGTCGGACCATAAGGGGAAATTTTTCTCCCCTACCATCGGCCACTTTATTGAGTAAAATTTTTCAACAGTTTATTAATATTCTCCATCTCAAGGAAAATTAATACTGTCCCCAAATGAATTTTCTTTCGCAAATAATTGTCATCGAGCAGTTCTCAAGTTCTATGTCATTAGTATATATTTTTCATCAAATGCCTCAAGGAAGTTTGTAAACATTAAAAATTCAGGACTTCTCCCTCATTATAAATTGTTAACGGATTTGCTGCCGAATTAACAGACTGCATTATAGGTATAGGATTTGTTACGGACACTAGTGTTGAAGTGTGATCAAGGTAAAAATGATCATTGCAAAAATGATTTGAAATTAAACAGTTAATATGTAAATACTTCAAAAATAAATAAACAAAGTCAACAAAGATTGATGTGGCAGGCATTGTTCTCCATCTCAAGGGCTTCCTCACCACTCTCAGATCTGTCTACTTATAACGTTTCTATTCAAATCCTCTCAATTTTTGTCTCGCTGTCTCGCTTCAATCAACTGGCTATTGTGCTTGGCATAGATTTCCTCTGCTGATACCAGCCATTACATGCCTCATCTCTGTATTGTCCACAGTACCATAGACATTATTCTACTGTCATTGTTTACTATTGATTTAACACAAAGCCTTGGAAATGACAAAAGAGATGCTTAATTTACTACCAAGGGAATTAGGATTCTTCTTTGGAAGTCAATTTTTCAATAGCCCATTCAATAGCATTTTCTGTGTGCATGTTTCTTTTTTGAGCACAGTGAGGAAGAGGCTAATAGATGATGTTACACAAGATTTTTTGTTTGTGTACAGTAGTTTTAGAATTTCATCTGTTGCTGAAAAAAAGGCAGTTCTGTTTGCTTTATACTGTGTTTGATCCCCTGGAATAGGTTAACACATTCTGCAAAACTTATTGTTCAAAATAAGACAAATCTTTGAAAATTGCTGCTCAAAGTAAAAATGGTAAATTATGGAGAGGAAATGGGAAATTTATGTAAGATTTGAAATTCTCCATCTTCATCTGAAATGAAACTTGGCAGTAATTATATAATAGCTATGAGGTTGGGATTTTAGTTTCAGATAACATTATAATTTTTTTTGATAATCGGCTATATCAAAGCAAAAATCAACATTAACAAGTCATGGTTACAATCATGATGTCAGAGGATTGGAAATGGGAAAGTAGGAAATATGATGGGGGAGGGGGGGGGGGGGTTGGGTGGGTGAGAGGGAGTAGGGAACAGGTTTAAGGTTTGTGCAGTATATACCTTTTGTTCTGTTAATATCGAGTTTTGCAGATATCAAAGTGATTACCTGTGAGTGTCTATTTGAAGTTGCAGTATACAGTATAGTAGTAGACTACAGGTATGAAGAATGAGTACATATAGACTTTACACACTAGTTGTTGAATTGCCTTTTACTCCACCATCCTATACATCCAAGATACATATGAAGAGGTCCAAAGTGTGTCGATGTTGACCCGAGGGCATTGTTTCCAATCAGAATATTATTTCTGTATTGACTCTGGCTATGTACATTGAACTTGCTAGACATAGAGTGCAGTATTGCATACTACAGCTTGTGGTGCCAACTGAGCTGTGTCTGTGGAATTTTTTTATTAGCTGATGAGGCCATAATATTGGTAACTCGATATCCTTCCAACATCACTAGTGCTATATCGTCACAACCATAAATTTTGGGTGTTTCTAGGTAGAGAAATAAAAATTTGTCAACAGATGTACAGTATCCTAAAGTTTTTTTTTTTCGTAGGCCGGCTGACTGCCAAATTGATTTTGACCTCACCATACAGTATAGGCTACTGTACTGTATCTTTATCATGGTATAGTACCAGTTGCTTGCTTTTCACTTTTTCCACATTATTAAGTTTTTCTAAGCTCTAGCCACCTTTAGTTTATTGAACTTACGAACCAACCGAAACCATCTCGATCTGCCACAGAGTATTTGGGTAGCTCCTCGTGTAAGCCACGATGATGCCATCGGGGGAAAACATAATCGATACCAGAGATGATATTCTATTGATTTCTGCTGACATAATGAAGACTAATTTAGGCCTCCTCTACCACGTTTGTTGGTGTGTTTGACTCTTTGGTGACAAATGTCGAAACAAGACAAACACATATGTACAAGGTGTAAGCAGCTCGATAATTGTAAACTTGCGATACAGTAGAGGTTTTTATGGGTTTTTTTTGGTTTCTGTATTTCAATAAATTTCCAAGATGACTTACATACAGCACGGCCATTAGTCTGCCATGCACGTTCTCATGAATACTGTGATATTACGATCTTAAATTTTACGGTTTTTATGGCCCAAAAAAAAACAAATTGCACATTTGTATTATATATTGATCCATCATCTTATATTTATAAATACCAATAACATTTCGAGAGATTCATTCCACGAACGAGCATCATTATAGCCGCAGTATTGTACGTACTGTAATTATCAACCTCCCTCTCCCCCCAAATAATAACATATTATTCAGCCTGCTCTTAAACAAATTTTATGTTGAAGTCAATATACTGGCAATTTATTAAATGTTATGGTTACAAAAGATTTCCCATTTATGGGGAAAACTATGTCTCTTGTGATTAATTTTAATATCTGAAGGGGGAGTCTTTTTCAAAAGGCCTTTCATGATTCGTTTCAAAAGAAAATCAATATCTAAATTGTATAGTACCCGAGTCTATCGTCGCTTTCACAATTTTGCTAACAGGCTAATATTTTGTTTGTAGGCACGGTTACTGAATATTGGGGATAATGAATGCAATTCCATAACTTTATCTGCCGCCACGCAGTTATATTCCGTACAATATTGACACTAATGTAGGTCCCCGTTCTTGTTTCAATACTCGGTACAGCGTCATGCAATTCGTTGCAAATCGCCATAGCGAAAGTATAAACGATTCAGGCAACGCTAGACACAAGAGTGGAATCAAAGTTTGTTGTGTACAGTATATGTATGTACATGAAGTACAGCCTCATACAGAAAGTAAAGTTATCATCAATCGAACAGCAAGGTTTTTCCCCCCACTTTATCTGATGAATGATAAACCAGACTAGCAAAATTGTCTTGTTTGCATAACATCTAGGGTACAAATACTGCATGACCGTGTCACAGCTAGTATGTATAAAGAGGATTATATATTCTACAAATACGTAAGGATTCATGGGGTAGCTTAGTAGGGTACTGTATGTTACACTTGTTTCCCGAAAATGTGAAGCATCTCAAAACAGTTCTTCATATATGATATAAAATTATAAAAATAAAACAAAACAAAACTGTTAGCAAACTGTTTACCCACTAAAGAGCCTGTGAAAAAGAATGTGTAAAAGTAAGAGGGCCTGACATTTCGATCCTAGCAGGATCTTTATATATTATACAAAGACATGTTTGTACAGTGCTGTTCAAAAGTAACAAGTTTAAGATCTAGTGTGTCTGCATAGCTGAAAATTTCTTTTGGCTCGTATACCATACCCATGTATATATGCTGGTAGACAAAGGACTGTTTGCCAGACCAGTTTCATTCAAAATATTAAATGGACTTTTTGAGTCACTAACAATTTAGTTAATAAGGCTTTCTAGTCCGGCTGTCGAACAGAAAAATTTGATATGTACACAAGTCGTACCGTAGCCCCTAACTTGATTTGTATATCTTTGCCTGACAATTTTTTTAAGTAGAAAGCTTTTGGCTGCAGAGAGCGTTCTTTAATTTTCGTAATTGAGTCCAGAAGACCGAAACACAAGTCAGATCTTTATCCCATATTTGCAGTACAGTGAATAGTACATAAGTTGTGGATGACCTCATTTCTTCAATTACCATTCAAGGAAAGAAAAATGAAAAAAAGAGAAATAGAAAGAAGTCTGTGCATGTGTTTTATTGTGTAAGATTTGTGACAAATGGAACGAGCATTGATCATCAAACATTATAAATTTTACATTCTCTGAGTGAAATTTGAGACTTTTGTTTTGTTGTTTTCTAAGAAGCAGGATGACCTACATTGATTTGATGGTGTAATCAAACGTGTGGAACGATAATTGCTCTGCTTTTGTCAAATTTCTCTTCATTTTTGGCAATAATCAAGGAAATTTGCAGTTTCTGTCTCTGCTGTTTGATTTATGCTCTTAGAGTACCTACTTTTGTATTCCTTTTTTTTTTTCTAATTAAATTTTTTTTTTTTAAGATGCATTAATATCTAGGCTAGTGGATGTATAAACAAACATGTCAGTTTGCACTCAGAGGAAGTCAAATGAAGGAATAAACATGATTTGTGAGAATGATAAATTACTGTAAGTGGTCTCCTGCGAAATTGCTTTTACATCATCATGCTTGATTTGTGACAGAAAGATCAAATTTACTTCATTCCTCACTTACCTGT
>KN884345.1:3912-17409 GCA_000934455.1 Apostichopus parvimensis
CACACACACACACACATTTTAGTGTCGTGGCTCTATTTGGTTAGGGCTTACACATCTCAGGCTTCATATCATCGAATATTAGAAGTTCAGTTCTATGAAAAGTGACCGAGAGTTTTCACATCGGTATGACCTGCAATTTTGTCTGTGTGTAGCGACGAGCGAAATTTGAGATTGAAACCAAAAGCTGTGTGCGGATAATGGTGCGGCCGGAGCCTACAACTAGTTCAAGAAGTCATGGCACTTCATAGCTAGAGGCAAAACCTGTACATATTTGTTGTTTAGTTGTAGATGGTGTTTCAAAGACGGTGCCCGTTCCCTAATATTGGGGAAATGGAGAGCATATTCCGTAAAAATTAAGGCCGCATGAACTTTATTGCAGATTTCCTGAGTGACGAATTTGTAATTTTCTCCCGAAATCATGCAACTAGATGGCTGCTATCCAGCCTGGCAAGTGCCATCTCCAGCGATCTGGCAGGTATTGAAATCTGAAATTTTCTTGCTACGCTGCGCGCCAACCGATGGTGGCGCTCCGCTTAGATAGTACTTGCGGCCGGAATTCTCAAATCGACTACGTCCCCCCAAGTTTCAAATCGGATTG
Source organism: Apostichopus parvimensis (assembly GCA_000934455.1). Classification (NCBI taxonomy): domain Eukaryota; kingdom Metazoa; phylum Echinodermata; class Holothuroidea; order Aspidochirotida; family Stichopodidae; genus Apostichopus; species Apostichopus parvimensis. Next base: position 4,511 of record KN884345.1, read on the forward strand.
ACGCCCCTGCTTACAAGGCCTGGGAAGTGTCATTCCCGACGATCTAGGAGGCCTTTTTAGCTAAAAAATTTTGGTACGCTGCGCGCCAACCCATGTTGCTGCTCTGCTTAGATAGTAACAAGACGCCCTCCCAGGAAATGGTCACGCCCCCCCAGCACCCCCACTGAAAAATTCCTGGCTACGCCACTGCCTAGCTGTGATAAAAAACACATGGGTAAACTAGTGATCCCAAAACCTCACACAAGAAAATGCTAATTTTGTTTGTTAGCTAGGGAGTTAACATGAGTTATGTTAATTTCTGTTGCGCATGATCATGTGGTTGCCAGCTGTATGGAAGGTAAGCACATATTCCCTAATATAGTTTTGTTAATTCTTAGAAAACGGAAAAGTCACAGCAAAGGGATGAGAAAATGGAAGCACACAGAAAGTGACATATATTTATCAATCGGAATTTCAAGTTTAGAAAACAGAAACAAATTCTTGCTTTACAATAAAAAATTTTATTTATGTCCATGACTGCAAAAAAATGTGTTTATAATTCTGTACTGATCTGTTCTGGTAATCTAAGGAATCTTCAAATGTACATTTTCTTCTTCAAACTTACTGTGATAGTGTCATTGGCTCATTCATCTAAAGAGGGACAAATATCTGGTCATTTCTTAGTCTTCTCATGAAATATATACAGATAATATACGAAATACAGCATAAATTTGCTCGGTTAGTATCACTCAGAGGTTTTATCGTGATCAAATTTTATGATAACATTTTATGGCTGTTGTCATGTCATCTGTCATTTTGCATTGAGTTCAATAGATTGTGAAACTGAAGAAAGTCAAAACTATTAAAATGGCCTATTGAATGAAATAATAAAAAAAATCATGTGAATATGATCGAGGCTCCTATTTGATCTTTCTTGCTCTTTTTCCATGTTCATTGCAGGGTTAACCTTAAAGCCAGGTGTCCCCTGCACCAAAGTGCTGAATGAAGAAGTACATCTCTCACTGGCATCAATGGAAAGTAGGAGTGAATTTGGTAGGTTAAGCTGATAGACATCACTATATTGTTATTTGTTTATTATCTCTCAAACTAGAATTATCACAAGTAGACCATGGGAGAACAAAACACAAAAACCAAAGCCATAGGTAGTACGGACATTGACTTGAATGGGGCGTAACAAACACAGTTAATTGTTTATTCTCACACAAACTAGAATTATCAAAAGTAGGCTACAATGACAATTATCCAGAAATGCAGCATCCAGCAAGAATTGTTTTTAAGTCAGACAGGTTCACAGCAATATCCTCAACACTTTAGGAATATGATTCAACTTCCCGCTACGATTTCAAAATTCTTCTCTTCCCAGCCATAAAGTACAGTTTGGTACCCGACAGCATATATATAAAATTATTCTTCATCTAAGAGTGACACACAGAGCCCTTCAAGCACACCACCTTTTCCAGCTTCAAATCCCATTGGCTTGCATGATGACCTTGGGTGATCGCAGCTTCTGACACACTACTCCTGACTTGTGGAGCTCACTTCTGGTTCATTTAAAATCATTGGACTTCATGAACAGTTTAAGCTTGGCATTACAGCTGTCCCTTTTCTTTGAAAATTGCTGCTTTTTGTAGAAAAAAAAGTGGAAAATAACTCATAACATACATAACATACATTTACCATGTATCTTATGCCTAACTAGCATAACATTATTTTCGTGAATAAACACCTGATGATGATCACAGTCTCGTTGCAAGGGGACTAGGGTTGAGAGCGGATAAGTCGTTCGGTTGTTTGGTTTTTATACCCAGGTGCTTTCCTGGGTGACTTTTCTTAAAAAGGAGTCTTTTGTTCGGAAGTGTTATTAATTGATCAGTGCTTTAATTTGTGGAACCTGTTTAGTTGGACTCTGTAAGACTAATTATTATTATGACGACGACAATTATTATTTGATTATGAATCGTCTCTTCGGCTTTCCTTGCAATATTTCTTGCAGTTTATAAGACTGGAATTTAAATTTTATTCATCCCTGGGTAAAGTGGATATTGAGAGTTGTTTCTAGACCTTACCACATTTGCCGTGAATGTCTTGTAGGCATTGGTTTATTCTTTCTTTACCCGTCTTGAAGACAATTTAAAAACTCTGTTGTGCAGTCCCCTTCCAGAAGCTACAGTATTCATTATGCTAATTATAAATATTGTATTGCAGGTAAGATATGGCCAGGCAGTTTCTCTCAGGTAGTGATGAAAACAGAGGCGGTTGAAGTTCTCCTCTGTACCTTGGTCCACGGTTCTATCTTCCAACAAAATTTAGATCTTAAGCTGATGCCTAAAGAAAAGATCACTTTTACAGTTTATGGAGATTGTAAGTATTCAGCTAGTGTAACAAGGTATTGTTTAGAGGTACAGGGTTTAAAGAGAGGTGGCTTTTGTCATTTGTTTGAGGTCATTGACAGTTGTTCCATGGATATTTTTAAATGCAGATGTGTCGGTTATATAATATCAGACGGGAGAGCCTGCATAACTAGCTTTTGTCACTGGGGAGCAGAATGGTTAGTGGGAGGGACAGGAATGAACAATGTGCCATGTGTTCTAACCGATCCTTGGGAGGAGGAGTGAAATTCGGCTGGTGATAGGAAGGTTGACTCTCCTTGTGATTAAAATGTGAGATATATGCAGATCATACATTACCAAATTGTTTTTGTTGCTCTGTGATCTCTAGACTTTTTGGTCGATTCATTGTCTCGTCTGACTCTAGTGGATCTATTCTCTTCATTTTATTGTCAAATGAAATATACTAGAATTATTATAGTTGTATGTTCACAGAGGTTAGTTACTTTATCAACACAAGCAACTGGTTTAACTTACAGGAGACACAAACTCAACTAATCTTCTTTCATTTATGTGACAGAGATCTTTGTGAAGAACAACTCTTCTAACCAGCTAAGAAAAATGTTAATTCGATTGGGGAGATAGCGTAGTCTGTGATGTAATATCAGCTAGACAAATCCGGAGTCTGGAAGATAGTGACTCCGTTAAGCAATAGATGAAATCATTACTGGACCTTTTCTGATATCGATAGTGGCCGTCGCAGATTGTATAACAAACAGATGTTATTATTATAGGTCAGCACTGTACAGGACTTGAAAAGGGGACACAAACCCAACCATCATCTTTGGCTTATCTGACAGAGATTCTCGTGAAGAGCAACTCCCTCTCCTGAAATATCTTGTTCCGTTGGGGAGATATCCTAGTTTAAATGTTGTGTCTGGCAGCTGTCAATTTGGTTAATCTGTGATGTCATAAATGACACTAGGTTCTGAAACCTGTAACATTCTTTTTGTGTTTCATAACATTCCTTCTTTTCATAATTGCAATTTAAACTGTTACTAAACCAATGTCATCTTTGGGTCATGTTAGAAGCTTCTGATTCAGCATTAATAAAACTCATCTCCATTGGGCAGAGAGTAAAACGTTTTAATAAATACATAAAAATGGAGAAAATGAAGCATGCATGGCTGGGTTATGTCATATTTAGACTTGATCAAGTCTCCAGCAAGTTCTGTATGAAGAAACATTAAATCTTTGATATCTCCTGAATGGAATAAGAGGTTAGGGTTCGTCTCACGGTTTTATCTCTGTGGAATAGACCAATGATGATGTTTGTGTTTTGTGTTTCCTTTCAATTTAATTTGTAAGGAAAGGAGTTTATCTGCCAGATCTGATGTTGATTTATGTTTAATAACCAAATGCTGTTGGCAACTGTTTTATCCATTTAGGTATAATATACATTTCTGGTTACACAAGCTGTCTACCACATACTGAAGATGGTTATGATGAAGATCACCATGGCAACAATGTCATGTATGAAGCAGAAGGTAAAGTCGACTGTCTGTTTTACAAAATGAAGGAAACTTGGCTGGTTTGAGATTCAAAAATTCCAATCCAATAATTTGATCTCCAGAGGGAATGCATTTTTGTAGATTGATGTTCCTGTTCTTAAGTAGAATTTCACTGGATGTTTCATTGTAAATTGGCACTCAGTTTAGCAGTTTGGAATATGGAGCCTGCATCCCATCCCCCCTCACTCCCTCCCCACCTCCCCCCCCCTGACGATGCTGCTGATATTATTCAAAGTTAGAGCGCCCTATTATATCTTTCATTTAGGAATCATGATTCTTGATTCTTGCTTGGTATTAAAAGAGGGACCACATAAACTTTGTTAGGAAATGTTGCTATAGTAACCATAGTGATATAGGTGAAGAGTGGCATGTGGCTGTGAGAGGAAGCAGTTCTGCTAGAATATGTTTTTATTATGTTTCAAATTGCTTGCAATTTATTTCCTAGTTCAGTGCAGACACAGAATATTGGTCAATAAACATATTTTTGGTTTTGTCTTGTATATTGATCACTCAGTTTACAACCAGACTGAAAATGAGAGAAATTTAGGAGGAGAAGAAGTAGGCCAGTCTTCTTCATCTTGGGCACCTGAGCCTGAAAAGAAGATTTCAGTTGAGAGAGACACGGATGTAAAGCAGTCTCAAGACATGGAGGACCAGGGTGTAACAATTATAAGTGAGTATAAATACTTAGGGTGCCCTGAAATGGGGTTATTCTCACTTGTTAGCTTTGTGACATCCAGCAATGCAACAGCTGGAACAACTGTCAGTCATTTTAATGGTTCCTCAGAGGTCCATGGTCTAGGAGTAATAAGTGAGTATGGTGACACTCGGCTCTATTGGCTCTCGGAGACTCGGTCTTTAACAAATATTTAACGAGTGAGTAATCCCTTTAGAACTCTGGTATACAAACTTTCTTTTTTAGTGCCTAGTTTTTTAACCTTCATCATCAAGGCAACACTACAGTGGTTTATGTTGTGGCCTTGGTGAATGAGGCTAAGGGAAGTTTTGATATGATTCAAGCTGCATAGTTGCAGAATGGTGTTATATTTTACAACTTTTGAAGCTATTTATGTTCAAGATTTCTCCATATTTTCCCCTGCAAAAACAGTATTTTTAAATTTCTTTTGGCAACACTTGTTGTTGTTGTGACCCTCCAAAATTATTTGTTGTCCCTAAAAAGGGTCTCAAATCCCACTTTGAATATGAGGGCTGTAGAAATATGAAGCGCACAATCACTGCGGTGAGCAGATATGCATTAATGCTCTCAACCCTAACACTGAGAAATTTGTTGCCATATATAGACGAAAAGCCTGGTTCAGTTTTATGATTATTAAGTTTAGGCCATGGGGTTTTCTTTTTTGCAATTTAATCCCTGTAATCTCTTTAATTAAGCTACCTTTGTTCAATACCATTTGGGACAAAACCTGCAGCGTACTGCAACACTCCACTCACTGCAGCAAAATGTTTAACAGACTGATCCTGACGACCAAAAGGTCAAGTTTGTTTTACAAAGTTGCTGTGAAAAGTTCTGTCCCAGAGTTTTGGATGAAATCTTGGCTCGGGTATAACTCTTTCCTTCTTTTGCTCTGGCAGTCAAGGAAGAAGAAACAGATGATATCCTTGAAGACGTTTATGCAGAGAGCGATCGGCGACAAGATGGAGATCAGACAGACTTTCAAAGTCCGGAGGTGAACTACCAAGCTTGCCAAGAGAGCCAGGAGGACGAAAAGTTTGCAGTCATAGCAGACATCGAGTCTTTCCCTGAGCAATCGAGCAACAAAGACGACGAAGACGGTGGTGGTGAATATCAGGAAAGTCAGAGAAATTACGTGAAACAAAGCGACATTTTAAACTACCAACACACGAGTGGTAAGGTCGGTAAGTGTGCTCGCAGTTATTCATCAGTTATTGTCGAAGGTTTGTGCCGAGCAAGGTTGATATATACATGCTACACAAATGTGGTGAAGATGCTCTAAGAAACGTTTTGTGCACAGAGATAGTGATAAAACCTACAATCATGTTAAATCATGCTTAATCAATTACAAGAAAAACATTGGGCATTACCTGAATAATAGGCAGCTAATGCTATCACAGTTGTAAAATACACATGAACCACACATTTAGTAAAAGGTCTTCATTCTCAATGCTTTCTCATCACAGAGATCAACAACTCAGGGGGAACCACATCAGATTCGAGTCCAATAGGCATGTCTTTCAATAGGTCATCGAAAGCCAGTGTGACCAGAAATTCTATGTCAGCGTCCCACCCAACAGCTTGCACTTCTAGAGTGGCTAAATCTATCATCGATCATTTGAAACCTTCCTTAGCCGCAAATAGGAGCCTAAGTTTCAGACTCCAAGAATCAAAAAAACTTGCCAAGTCCTCCAAGAAAACTGTGAAATCCTCTTCTATGGAATCGTCAAGCGAAAACCGAGAGCATAGATGTCCCGTCTGTAAGAAATGCTTCCTTCATGTCAGCTCGTTGGTAAGACATGAGAGGATACACACAGGGGTGAAACCATATCAGTGTCGCATTTGTTTCAAACCCTTCTCTGATGCAGGAAACAGAGCCAAGCATGAAAGAATTCACATGAGGGTGAAACCCTTCGCCTGCATGTACTGCGGAAAGACGTTTTCCGCTGCCACGTACCAGAGACAGCATCAAAGAGTGTGTCCCCATATGTGGAAATCTTGAACCCACGGACGATTTCAAAAGTGAGTGTGTGGTTTCCCTAAATCAAGAGGGGTTCTCTATTCATTTCCTACCAGTGGCAGAAGAAAGCATTGGTGCGAGCAAAGTACCAGATAGAATTCAAAGTGTCATCAAACCAAGACTGAGCAATGTGAAGGGAAGGTTGAAAGGGATGTTCCAGCCTAAGACCTTAACCATATACGTACCCAATTTAATAGTGCAAGATTGGTGGCTAATTTTCTTTTGTTGTCTTAGCTGGCTGGACCATTGTTGTTACAATGTGTGGTGTATTCTAACCATGCCCTCGATGGAGCTTGGCAGAGTGCAGTACCCAATGAAACGCTCATACACTGAGGATGCTGTAGCCTAGACTCGTGGTCCCTAAACTATGGACCCAAATGGGGGCCGGGAAGATTTTTGGTGGGTCACTGGATATTTCCAGAGGACAGAAAATGAAACAAGCTTTCATTACATATCTGTAATGTTGGTACTTTCTGTACTCTGTAGTGGTCAGTTACCACCACAAAATGACATTGTGAGCATGTCTTTTCATAAGAGTAGCGGGAGAGCTAGTCCAATGTTTGACTTCAGAGTTGGAGTAGAGGTTAAATGTCATCTGTATCACTGGTAGTATTGTAATCTTTTAATTTGTCTATCTTGAAAGTCTGGCAAGTATATGGAGCATGAAAACTCCTAGAGTCATACCTTTTTATTCCTTGCCCGGAGGCAGGAGGATGCTATGCGATGGTGATGGCATGTGAGTTTGCGTGTATGTGACAGTTCTTGTTAACCCAACTTATTACTTGGTATGTGAATCCGTCATATTGAGTGCAAGAACCCTATTGTTTTCTGTGAAGTTCACTTGGCTCCAGGGGTAACTGAACTGGTTATCTCAAATGGTGTGAATATTGGTCATTTGCTCTGTGATTTATACTAGAGAACTAGAACTAGTGAACGTTTGCTTTGGCAGTAAGTTGTGAACATATTTCACAGAGTTTAACAACGTTATGTAGAACTCTCATTCATTAATAACAATTATTAAAGGGACGGTTGGCAGCAGAGCTGATTTGCTAGCTCAAAATGGGTAAAAGAAAATATTTTTTTATTCATACATCTATTGTCTATATTTCACGTAGGAAGACTGTTCTTTCTGGATATTGACCCAGTTTGGAATGGAAATGCTACACTATAGAAATCCTTACCAGTGAATTAAATGGTTGATGTCCACAAGGAAGTGCTACAAATAAGAGCTGGAAATCTCTTGATCTTTTCTGGTTCTCACATAATTCTTGGAAAATTTAACTCACTTGCTCTACATTAGTCGGATAGCTATTTGGAAGTTTTAGCAACTTGTATGGCAAGGAATCACAAAGGCCAACTGGCTTTAAGGTTACTGTATATCAGAGTTGTAATGTTAAACTTTTCAGCCAAGGGCAGGTACCCACCCATTGAGTATGAACATTATCAGTAACTGTTGCCTTGTCCTGTCAAATGCTCTGATTATTACTGTTGCCCTGATCTGGTGACATATGTTGCTATATGTGTTGGATCTGATGTTACTTAACATATAGTACTCACATATAATTCTAAGTTTCATAGGGGTTTTATTACAGGTACTACTACAATTTACCATCTATTCCAATATGTAGACTGTAACTGTTGCCTTGTCCTGTCAAATGCTCTGATTATTACTGTTGCCCTGATCAGGTGACATATGTTGCTGTATGTGTTGGATCTGATGTACTTAACATATAGTACTAACATATAATCCTAAGTATTATAGGGGTTAAAATACAGGTACTACTAACATTTACCATCTGAAGATGCAAATATTTTATACTCACATGCTTTAGTTTATATCTGTTTCCCTTGGTGTCATAATACTGTGCAACACGAAATGACCTCTTGGTGCATGAGGATACGTAACACAAGGTAAGCCCTTCCGGGCATGAGGCTATGTTAAATTAGGTGTGTCCCATTTGGGGCATGAGGCTGTGTAACACTACGAGTGTCGTTTGGCGCGTGAGGCTATGTAAACTTGCGAACAGATCTGCAGAGATGGAACATCTAGGAAGGTAAATCTGAGTACGTTTAGCGATCTAAGAACAATCCTCACGAACAATACTGATGACCTTGAGTGGCAGCAGGTTAGGGGCATGAGGCATGAGGCTACGGAAACTAGCGAACATTCCTGGAGAGAAGGAACATTTAGGAAGGTAACTCTGAGTACGTTTAGCGATCTAAGAACAATCCTCACGAACAATACTGATTACCTTGAGTGGCAGCAGGTTAGGGGCATGAGGCTATGGAAAGTAGCGAACATTCCTGGAGAGAAGGAACATTTAGGAAGGTATATCTGAGTACGTTTAGAATTTTTCTAGAACACTGCAAAGTGAATGGTGAACTAGAGCTGGTGTTCAAGTTTGGGTCGACTTGCTTAAGTCGTTTATAGTATAGTACATAAAAGCTGTGTATCTTCTGATATGAAAAAGACAATTCTTGTGAAAGAAATGTTCTTCATAGTGGTCCCTACTACAAGGGCCATTGGTGATGGTCTAGTTTTACTTCTGATGGCTGTTGGAAGATGGGAGGGTGGTGGATGCAGGGTTGGGTTTGTGAGAGGTTAATGGCAGGTCCCATATATCACAAAGGTTAATAAAGATGGTTGGTTTTGTCTCTCATGAATGTTGAAAATGTTTTGTTGGTAGGTGGGAGCTGTTTATCACGAGCACCTCTACAAGAAAGGTTAATGAGGTCACGACGAGCGGTCCTAATTATCTAATTGCAACATGTAAGTCAAAATTGTCACATTGGCTTCTTTTTAATATTATCGTAAAATGTAATAAAATATGTAAATATTTTAGAAAGTTATTTTTAATCTAAACTTTACAAAATTGTATATTTAAATGTGCCATTGTTTCAATGCTTATTTATTTACTGTGTAACATTTGCAAGAAGGACAATGAATAAATTATGTATATACATGATACCAGTCTGACAGTCAAGTTCTTCTACATTAACGGCGGATTCAGGATCTTATAAAGGAGAGGGTGTGACACTGTGGACCGGGCGTTGATGCCGCCCCACCCCCCCCCCCCCATGTAGGGCAGTCTGGGTTGTCCCCATGAAAAGAAACCAAATCATATAGCATACTTATAAATTAAAAATACTTATAAATTAGGTCTCTAATTAGGTTTAAATAAAAAGTTGGTGGTGGTGGGGGGGGGGGTGAGCGGTATATTTGAAGGGATGGTGTACATCCCACTGAGTGTGTACTTTGCTTTGATATGGGTTGGCCTTCAAGGACACAACCTAAACAAAATAACTATAATTACGTTCATGACTGTAAATTGTAGTTATTTGATGTTATTGCAATTATTAATATATTGAAATTTTGAAATATCATGGGCAAGATATGAGCCAAGTGTAAAAAGTTGTAGTTAAATACTAATCTGAACTACAAACTGATGATCCAAAGCGATATAAGTCTAAGATAGTTTGTAATCAGGCACGTATTATCACAACACCGAGCCATAGGTTGCCAATGTTTGAGAGGGGGGGGGGGACACCATTCCCCTATGACCGAGGACATATTCATCAAATTAATCTTTTTTCTGGATTTCAACTTTGGAAAGTCATCAATGATGTCCTGGAAGTCAATGCATTTCGTCAAATGCAATTCAATGGTGCGGCATGGTTGGTTTCGGAAAGAAAGTTCCATTGATACATACATTAATCACGAGGGTGAATCTATCTGCCCAATCCATTATAAACCTTATTTTAATTTGCATCAAAGTTACCTATATATCCGTATGTAATAACATTATCGACATATTATATATGGACTGGACGGGTTTGCGTTTACACAGAATTGATTCAATCACAAAAGTGTAACTGGAAAATACTGAATTGAACAACAGTGTTGTATATGTGGTATTGGTCTGCCACTTAAAGTAAGCTAAATCTCCTGCTCATGTAAACATACACTCATTCAACGTGCTACCAAGTTTACTTTGAGCGCTGACTCTAATCATATGCCTGCTCTGCAAACTTCTTCACTTTAAACATCTTAATTCTAAGTATCCTTATATCAAAAAAAAATAATTTCCAAAGGCTGCCTGTTATTGGTGAATAAAACGTCGAGACAATAATTTTTTCGGAATATAGAACGAGACGCAGCATTGAATGTCCACTTGGAATATTTTGTCTATAGACAATCATGCACTGGCCTGGTAAGGTATGTTGTATGAATCAGGTGAACAGAATACAAATAAACCAAACAGACCGAGTAAGGTGAGCTTAACTGGTTTATTAGTTTTCAAAGAATACAAACTGAGATTCATGACATGTTTCAAAATGAAAACTTAAATCAGGTCAACTCGTATTACACATGCATTTCCTGTGACGTTGTTGTGAGATCCCGTGTTAAATATTCTTTTAACGTCTTCATATGTAAAGCTGAGTGAAGCAAGTGTTGTTAAGGAAAGGATTTTAATCGTGCTATAAAAGATATATTATTCTAAAAAAATGTCATATTTGACTGTCATTCAGATTATTTGCGTTATTGCAGCTTTTTGCAACTTTGTTAATAAATTAACTTTGACATTGCTCTATATACGATTGCAGGTGATAAACCGAATGGATAAATGGAAGAATAAAGGTCTTTCCCAAGGAAATATTCATTATTGAATCATTTAATGAAATTAATTCCAATTCTCAACAGTTTTCGCCAAAGTAATTTTTACATCAGTATCATAACCGAAAGCCAAAAGGAAATTAGTAAACTTGTACAAGTTACTGTGTTTTCTTCATCATTATAAAATGAAATTTGATGAGTCAAGCCTAAGAGTTAGATTATTGTGGTATTTTAGTAATATAAAACATCGAAAGTAATCTAAATCAACTAAAAGAACTAAATCAGACGTATATAAGTTTCATATAGATGGAAACATATAAAGACCACAACTGATTTATTTTTCTGACTTTTTACATTAAAATATCTTACACTTGTTTTTACATGAACGTTGAATTTGAAAAGGTACAGACCTTGCCACAGTAGTCAGTTTGTAAAGTTTAATATATTTAGATGTTAGTAGGTAATGAAGCTGCAATGACAGTTGCTACAAACAGATCTAGAGGATAATATCCGCAAGAACTGGGAAACGTAACTCCCAGCTACTCTACAAATAATTATTAGAACATTAGCATAATGCAAAAAGAGGCAAACACTCATTATAGAACAACCACATAACGATACATTTTACAATACAACATGGATGACATAAAGCATTTGCTCACTGGTATTTTCAGTTTTGATTGCCAATTTCAACAAATATTGGCAAAAGTTATGATCTGAAATTGTTGAAACTAAAGTTGATATTGATCAAACTACAATGAAATAAGAGCAGAGAGTAATTGGTTATTTCATTTGATTCTAATTGTTGCCGCTGGGATATTGTGTGAAATTGGTAGTAGCTACTTTCAAAGGCGAATTTAAACTCACTGACACGACCTTTGACCATATGGAAAGTTAATTTATCAACCCAATCTAAGATACTGTTATATTTATAGTATTTTGCTGCCTTATAACACAAAAAGTTAAGCAGAGCTGAATTTTAAAAATATTATAGAAAAACGCATACAAAACAGCACGACATTTTACAGTGAACCTACACTGTCCTGTATAGGCTATGCTCCGGTTTGTTATATGAAATGAAGCAAATTTCCTTACGCACTATCTATGATAATTTATTATACAATTAGAGACTTTTTTGCTTGCTACATTATATACAAAAACTAAACACGCATAATATACATTCATTTAAGCTGTAATATTACGTTTATCGTGACAATACATAACTTGTCATCTGCTTTACTAATGAACAATTAACTTATACAAGCATAAAGCGATAAACACCAGGAAGAACTGTGTATGTATCAATGCAACCAACATTGCAAAAGAAATAGTGACTAATTAAAGATTGAAGGGGAAAATCGTGCTCATGTTCTTTACTCCTTATACTAGTTTATAAATGACATAAGACAAATAATATAAACTTACAAAACTCTCTTCACAAGAAACTTTATGTACATAACATAGTCAAGTACCAAATAATCGATATGCCGATATGTGTACCCTTCAAGGAATATATAAGATATACAACTTAGATAGCATAAGAAGAATTGGCAAAAACGATGTAAAAGACTGCTGAGTGTTGTGTTGAAATGAACACTTTTAAGGAATATTTTTCTGAGGCCTAGTGGAATAAAAAGCGAGTGTTTGTGGTTAGACGTATGCCGGGCTTATA
>KN884345.1:44257-56298 GCA_000934455.1 Apostichopus parvimensis
TTCACAGGTGTGTATACTTTCTTGACTCGTACTTGCCAAGAACCAAATATGGAAATCAAGATTCGAGCCAAGTCGCAGAACGCGATGGGGCAGATTTGTTTCACTGATCAAAATATTTCCAACATTAATGTAGAAGTTAGCAGTATGACAGGCTTCTTTCAAATTCCCTCACAAAATGTTCCTGACGAAAATGTTTACAACTCCAGAATACTTTCAACATTGGTAATCACATCGGATGTGGGGATTTGGGTTAACCTACTTGAGAAGTGCAATGCGACTGACCCTGCTATGATATTGTTGAAATCACTAAACGGCGCAGACCTCAAGTACCAATTAGCTATTGATTGGACACCAGGCACCAGTCAACTTGAATTCGTCCCAAACAGTAATGAATCAACATCGATAATCCTAAAGCACAGTAGCAATACCACGTTAGTTTTTAAGGCGGGAAATTAGATATTATTGTCACAGTCTTTGTTTCTAATCAGATTTCTTTTGTTGTAGAAGGAAACACTGACGAATCCCTAAGTGGTCTAGTTGGGTTCTGCGAGTTTCGAGACCATATATCAAATAGGGGGCGGAACATACTTATTGATAACCCCTTTTACATACGATGATTCCAACTACCGCCCTCTTACTAATTTCCAGTACAATGACACGGAGGTACGAATAACCGATACAATGAGTGACAGCGTCATCATGATTCAACGTGGAGAATACCCTCGTCAGGTTTATATCGCAATAAGTCATCTCTCCTTCACATTAATACGTCGTCCCATCCGATTTATGTGGCAAAGAGAAGCGTTGATCAACATTGCTACCCAGTCAGAGCAGAATTCGTCCAAATTGTAGTTTTCCTGTCTTCATGAACAAGAGTTCACGGGCGATCATGACAGTAGTAAATCCGTAGGACGGATTTTCAATGTTACGCTTACGTCATATCCTAACAATACTTCTATTAGATAATTATAAGCCTATCAATACTGTGCAAAGGGTCATTATTGAAACCTGTACATTTGCGACACATCGGAAAAAGAGATATCCTTAAATTAAAGTTCCAAATGGTCAAGGTAGTCATAGCTTCTTTATAGTAAACAGTTCAAAACTTACATCACAATTTTTTTCCCCACAACTTAAACTTAAAAGTGAATCGAAATACCAAACGGAAGGGTCAGTATGAGGAAATTAAATTAATGATAAACTATATATTTCCATGGGTGAATGTGGTTATATTTTTCGCTTAAAATGTTGTGTACATGTTCCCTCTTCTTTGCATTTCCCATTAATATCGCTAATTGTTAATGTTAAAGCATAACCTGTTTTATGGTGTAATCAAATTAATTAAAGAACTGCATTCAAATCTTTACCTATCATACCTTTCATACACTTTCCAAAGTAGCATAGTAAACACGGTTAAAGCCTTTTTGGAAATTATTTTTTAAAAAATGGACTTTTACTGCGTTTCTTACAATGAAAGCTTCGTGGAGTTAAGTAGACTACATCATTAAGCAAACAAGAACAACAACGACAACAAATCGAGTCGTAAAACTGCTTTAATTCTTGGCAAAGCCTTGATGAGGTCATCGTAAACTATAAACGATACGGTGTCCTAGCAGCAGTTTGGTATATAGTAAACTACTCCAGCCTTGATGTCTATTTCATAACACAATGTCAGACGATAACACCGAAAGCATTAAAGTATGTTGGTGCGTGATACTTTAGCAATTTGCTTGTTGAAATTTAAGACATTACAACCTCGCTAGTTTATTTTACTCAAGTAACGAATTAAGTTAACAAGGGTAAAGTTCTCATTGACTCTTGTTGTTGTTTAGTGTGATGGGGTTTTTTTTCATTTGTTTTAAAAATTTAAACCATTTTGGAAGTACTTTAGCCTACATGATGTTTTAAGTGTCACACGGGGAGCATGGTAATTATCAAGTTTGATGATATAATTGTAATCCATTCGGGTTCGAGTTACGTAATTGCTTAATTTGTGAAATATATGTAACTAATGTAAACTGTATGTATCAATATCACAGTTCGGTGTCTGGTTTGACACAATGGGAATCGCCTTCATGGGGGACGGTGCTGTTGGATATGTCATATAGCTAAGCACCATCGCATGAACACAAGTACATGTTTCATCAGCCTTGGTGTGTTTACGAGTAGGCCTACTAGTACAAGGTTCCAAGCACGAATTCATAACAACTTCATGGTGGAAGTATGTAGTATTACATAAGTTTCTACACTATGCCATTTGAAATGCAGGAGTAACGTACGAGTGCGGGTACAAAAATGGTTGACGAAACCTTCGTTACAAACAGAATAACCTTCCAAACTAAATATGATGTGCTCCTCTTGTGCCTTTCTGGGAAGCTAGCCGCTCCATTAAAGATTAAGCGCCCCAACAGTGTATAAATCGGCTCCCCATAAACAAAATTAACATGCTTTGTCGCCATTTATCTTAAAACATTGTTTGAGGTCTTTCCTGCCTTTTCGCTTGCCAAGCTACGTATTATGATGAATATTTATTTGTGATCAATTTTGGGAGGAATCTCTTTGGATCACACTTTGATGTCACGTATAGCTGACATCGTAACTTGGCCGTTATTTCAAGCCTGTCTTGTAATGGAACAAACCTAGCGTGGTTGGCTTGGTGATCATGATTAGGAGCAAATCACTAGTATGGGTTCTGTAACAAGTACCGGACGTACATTGGATACCAATGTTCATGTACCTATATGTTTATGAAACGATTCAAGGAAGTTAAAGATAAACATTATAGTTCGAGTTTCTTGACGAATCAGTTATGTTGTTGGGCATAGGGAGTTTACAGTATGGTCAGTCAATTCGGGATAAGGTGACCAGCTATGAGATTGGTGTTGATATCCACTGTAGTCATATATAGTGTAGGCCTGCTGTATATATGCATTAAGAGTTATTGGAGACACGGATTTATGGCGTTTATCTTTTGTAAATATATAAGAAATTCAGTAATTCATTACTATATTACATTCCTTGCAGATTCATGTTGTTTACTGTGAAATAATATTAAACATGTTGTTGTTGTTATCGATAAACCTATAGATTTATTGTTGTTGTGATAAACATAGAACTTGATTTGTCGCCATTTTGACACAGTTTAAAACCCATGTGTGAGGTCTTTCTTGCCTTTTTCACTTGTCACGTCAAGCTCCTATACCTAGAGGTTTGCAGCTCTGTCCCAGTGCCGAGTGAGCCTGGGCTAGGAGACCCCCCCCCCCAGCACACACTGAGGGACACCGGCTACTGGCTGTGGCTACTGACAGCGGATATAGCTGGAGGCTACGCACGGCGGCTATACTAACGGTTGATACTGGCGGTAGCTACTGACGGCGGCGGGTACAGACGGGACGAGCTTGATCCATGTATGCGATGATCGAGGATACCGGACTGACCGACTGGACGGGGGCAACAAAATTATATGTCGTCATTGGCCTGACCTGAATTCACATATCATGTTGAATTGTTAGTTTCATCCACTATTACATGTTTCCAAGTTTGACAAAGTTTGACCAAAACATGCATTGGGTTTAACTTCTCCAACTATAACCGTGCGCTGAAATAAGCGCCTTAAAGGTGACAATTAAATCTGATAAAAATGGCTTGTATTGAAGCACAAATCGCCGACATTGTTTCTTTCTTCCACAAGGTCAACAACAAGAAATACTTTAATGTTAATAGCTTAAATTATAGAATGTACATTTTAATATTTTTTGGTTCACGTTTCAAACATATCAAGTTGCAAATGTATTAATAGACGTTGATTTCTCCTAGTGGATTGTTTATCCACTTGTATAGGTTAACAATGATGCAACCTGTATCTGTCCAAAGGATTTAAACATTTTCCTGTTTCATTCACCAAGTGAATTACACGTTATTTAAGAGAGGAAAATGACATGTTTAAAACATTATATCGCTTACATTATCAAACTTCGCATTTTGCAATGACCTTTCCATCCACATTTAAGTTAGCTATTATGATGAGGAAAATAAATTTATATACATATAACATGTGAGTATGCCACAGACATATGATTGAAGTTGGTATCTTCTGTATCTCATTTGAAAAGCACATCTTCATAGTGCAATTCTATCGCAATTGAGCGCTCCCTGGAAACTTAGGTCTATTTCAAGTTATCATTTACAATGGAACATTAACTTGGTTGTCTTTAATTGGCTGTCTTTCGCTTGTCTGCACTTTCCTTTGACCGTTTAATTTCATTTTTGGTTCACGGAGAAACTTAAAATACTTCCAAGAGCTTAGTTGCGAACAGTATAAGAATTATGAATGCAAACGACTTGCCGTGAACAATTCCTGTATAGTGTCTGCATATAAATATAGCCTGATTGTGCTATGGTAATACTAATATAGCACAATATGTGTGCACCATATGGCATACACAATATGGCATACACCATATCGACTGTATATCAATCAGGAAAAGGGCCAAAAAGCAGCAGGAGATTTTTTTTTTTGATATTTTTTCAATTAGAAGCCGTTTTTAATGAGGACTTGGATATTGAAAAGCATGAATGGAAGTACATGTGCTGCAAAAATTGGGGAAATGTAAGCAATGTTAGACCTTCCCAGAGCAGCGTATGAAACTTGTTTACTAATGAGTAAAAGAGCCTCGTTTAACAGCAAGTGATGAAAACTTCGGGGTCTCCAAAAGATCTACATGGTCGTGACATCGAAAATTGCAAGTGCCATGGATGGCCAAGGTGTCAGCTATCCAATGATTGGTAACGTTTTAGCTAGTGAGAACTTCTGTTATAGGGACTTACAGACGCATTACATTTATTGTTTATTGTGCAAGTCAATGGGGCATTTATATGGAGTATGCTACCTGTAAGTGAACCCGATATTCCCATAATCCATTTCACTTACTGCATATTTTCTGCGAACCATGGACGGTAGTGCGAAAATGCCGACTATAGAGGACAAGTCAACCGAGAATGACTTAAAAATTATTTGTTTGGGTGATTCCGCGGTCGGAAAGTCAAAGTAAGAAATGTGCAATGGAAATTGTGTGTTATTCGGGGGTTTTAATCCTTTCTTCAATGGATAAAATAAAGGTTCTCTCGACAATTGTTCGTTAACGACGGAAAAGCGTCCTTAGGCTAGAACATGTAGTACACAGTTAAAGATAACATTAGGCTAGATTTACGATACCTTGGGCAGTATTGAAATTTGCATGGAAGCCTACCGTTGCAGGATAGGTGCAGGAATGCAAGTGAATTGAATAATCCTAACCGACAATGTCATTTGCTACCAATCTCATTCATTCAGGAAGAAATATTCTTGCCATTACCAACAAAGAAAATCATTGATACCTAGCTTTGGCCTATAACAAGGTTCCAGTGCCATTCCCATAGCCTAGGTACATACCTTTCTGCCATAGGCCTAGGTTTCGATCCTTTCTGCCATGGCTGAAAGGATTGAAACCTAAGGTGGAAAGGTACATTTTAGAAATGGATATTACACAGGAATGTATCGGTGAAACTTTCTTGATTCGCGTGGAAGGATAGGTACACCGTCTTGAAATGTGACGGTTCGCTGGATAGACTGAATTGTAGTTGAGACAAGATTGGGGAATAGAAACACAGTCTTTAATGTACATGTTGATTGAATGATTGAATTGTAATTTCGTATTCTTGAGTCAATACAATGTCTTCAAATATATAATAGTTGGATGAATAAATCAAGATAATTTTAGGTTGATTGTTTACTATTTTCTAATTAAATGAACGATTTTGCAGGCCTATAGGTAGTGTGAAGCAAAACAATATACAGTGCATATAGGCCTACAGTGAACCTACCATAAATGCCTTCCTATGATGCCTTCCTGTTTGCTTTCCCTTTTTTGCTCAAGGCCTACAGTAATTGTCCCATTCCTGTACAAAGCACAAGAAATATAATTTGGACACCATCTAAGCTTGCTGTACTGTAATAAGTTTTGCAAAGCCTGACTACTTGTGCCAAGAAACTGGCAGTACTTAGCTAGTTTGTTATCCATCTATTGATAATAAGGTCAGGAGTGTATTTGGGTTGATCTCAGAGACCTTGGTATTAAAGACCTAAGTGGTGAAACCGTTCACTTGCTGGGTCAGGGGACACACTTTCCAAAGAACATCATACACATCTAGGGATTGATCTACTGCCAACAAATTATGATCTGACGTCAGTTTTTTTCTTAAATTTTAATTCTCTATTTCTTTCTCTTGCTTTTCAGATTAGTGGAGCGATTTTTGATGGATGGATAGTATCCTTTGATCTAACATAATGTACTATAAATATGGTGCTAAAATTTGGTGGAAGTTACGCTAGGGATAAGTCATGTACAGATGAGATAACTAATTTGACATATAATGGACATATGTAGTGCATATGTAGCCTCCAGTGATCTAAAGACTTGTGTTTAATATTAACATTTCAGACTCAAAGTATAAAAAGATACACATTACACATACAGTACATGCAAAGTGTACACAGTTCATATCAGGTTTGGCATTATCTTGTTTAATATACAGTATACAGTTGTTGGATCTTACACAGTTTACTATCTACCGTAACGTAGCATTGCATGATATTATAGATGGAGACATGGCTCAAAGTTTCTCATCAATCTACTCTAGTTTAATATACAGTAACTCTAAGTTGGTGGATTTTAGATGTTACACTTCTTATTACCACAACGTAGCATTGCATGATGATGTGGTCGGCGACTAATCGGTACCTTTGTGTTTCCTTAACCTTTAACCTTTGTTTCAGTCAACCTCAGCAGCTTTCAACATATGCCCTTACTCTCTTTAGGTATGAAACCAAAGTAAACAGTGAAGCTGTGACTGTCGGTAAGTATTTAAATATCTGCAGGTATAGTTACAGTAGCTCAACAGTAGGCAAACCACATTAGGTGATGTAATCTTGTACCAACATATCTATGTGGACCAGATACGTACTGTATGCATTGGTAGGGATGTGGGGAGTAGGAGAAAATGGAGGGGAAATGGTGAGGGGTGACATGGAATAGATGTAAAGTGTATGTTAAATAATATACCAAGTTGCAGAGGATATAGTGTAAATCAAGGCAATGGAAGAAGAATATGTGGGTGGGGGGGGGGGGGGGGGGGGGGGGGAAGGGGAGTGCATGGTTGACTTAAGTAGCATTTGCTGTGATCAACCAACGACGTTCCTTTTAGATGGGATGCACAAGACTCAAACAATAAATTCTTTGCTGCATTATTTTGATACTTTCTTGTTGTTGTTTCTTTCACATACTGTATGTACAGTAAGCCTAAGCTTACTGATGTGGTACATGTGTCTGTGTGTGTATAGTACAGTATAAGTGTGTGTGTGTGTCATGACACAGTATCTATGTTTGTGTCATGTCCGGTTACAGCACTGTAAGTAGCCATGTTTGTACGATTGTGGTTCACCTTGTACGTTTACAGACAAAATGAGAAAAGTAAATGAAGTGATGGATTCAATAGATATATATGTGGAAGCCCTATATACGTACAGTGTAATAGTATATGTATGTTATAAGACTATTTGCTGTCTGTTTCTGATTATACAGCTTTTTGGGACACTGCAGGACAAGAGAGGTTTAGCAGTTTACATCCTTCATACTATCATAAAGCACATGCTTGTATATTGGTGAGTATTTATGGGGGTTTATATGTTGTTTAGACTAAATTGGTCAGTATGAGATGGCTGGGTCCCAGATGATGGGCTGTATTAACCTCATATACCTTATACCCCCTCCCCCCATTGGGGAGAATTCTCATCTCCAAAGTCACAATTTTTGCTTACCAAATGAAAAAGTGTATGTGAACAATGTGCATGTCATATTGTCAATTATACTAGATCTCTTTCATGGGAATCTGCAAGTTTGGGGGAGGGGGAGGGGGGTGGGACTTACCCACTCCCTCCTGGACAGTCAAGTAGTAAGAAAACAAAACCCAAACTGCTCTTTCATTAAAATACTGTTAATTGGTCACATTTGATAGTTAACCAATTAATTCCTTCCATTGTAAATCAGTTAACTGGTCAATTATTTGGACAGATAACCTATTATCTAAAACCCAAAGGTTGCTTTGTCCTCCTGGAATTTCTTTTCTTTTGACAGCGATGGTCTCATTGCAGAATTTTTGCTGAAATGAAACATTAATTTGTGAAATGGAGAACCTGTCCTGTGAATTTGTTGATCTTGAATGTCATTTATTCTCATGCAATATGTCTTTAAACTAACCGCAAATCCATTTCTTAAGTTCCTTCATTTTTTTTTTGTTTTTTTGCTAGGTTTTTGATGTCACTAGAAAGATAACTTACAAAAATTTACCAACATGGTACAAAGAACTCAGAGAGTACAGACCAGAAATCCCTTGTTTACTAGCTGCAAATAAAATAGACGGTAAGAATAGCTTGATTTTGGTAAAAGAAAGAGGATTTAAAGTGTTATGGAGAAGACCTACTAGAGAGCGTATGTTGTAAGAGGGTATGGGCCGAGGGTCAGCCTGTAATGAGAGGGGGTAAGAATAGCTTGATTTTGGTTAAAGAAAGAGAATATGAAGTGTTATGGAGAAGACCTACTAGGGAGCAACAGTATGTTGTAAGAGGGAAGGGGCGATGGGGGGGGGGGTCAGCCTGTAATGAGAGGGGGTAAGAAAAGCTTGATTTTGGAAAAAGAAAGACAATTTGAAGTGTTATGGAGACGACCTACTAGAGAGCTACAGTATGTTGTAAGAGGGAAAGGGCAGTGGGGGAGGGGGGTCAGTCTGTAATGAGAGGGGGTCAGAATAGCTTGATTTTGGTATAAGAAAGAGGATTTGAAGTGTGATGGAGAGGACCTACTAGGGAGCAACAGTATGTTGTAAGAGGGAAGAGGAGGGGCTGAATTCAGCCTGTTATGAGAGGGGCTATATGATGGTGGTGAGACTGTTGATTCTTGGCTCCCGTATTATGAGGTAAACAAACGTTGCACAGTAACAGATATATGTCATGGTGATATTATGTTAATCTGGGAATAAAATAGCTTGTGATAGGATATATCAACATAGGAAATCGATGATGGACATGAATATAAAATTGTCTGATCCATTATTTCCCGTATGATTTAGTATTTCCATTTGTTGGGTCTCAAGAGTAGGCACATCCTTAAGTATTGCAGCCCACAGATGGTGTACAAATTTCCATTTAACCCCCCCCCCAGTGGCGGAGCTAGGGGTATTGGTCAAGGGGGGCGAGAATGGTCTGTAGGGGCGCTTTCGACACTATCTAAGTGGAGCTCCACCACAGGTTGGCACGGAGCGTACAGAAATTTTTTGAGTAAAGGTACTTCCTAGATCGCCGGAAATGACCCTTTTCTGGCTTTGCTAATTTGCAGATAAACGAAGAATAAATAGGTGTCATTGCCAACAAAATGTGGCAAATGTCAATAGGTAGATGAGAGTGCAATAAAAAAGTAAATAATCGCGAATAAGTAAAAAGTGGTAAAAAGCTGAAAAGGGCGTCAGCCGTCCATTTGAGTCCGTCAGGGGGGGCATTCGCCCCCTTGACTATATGGACGCTCCGCCACTGCCCCCCCCTCTCCCTTCTGCCCCTTCCCCTCCAAATAAATTTACTTAGCAAGTTAAAAAATATACCCAACATAAAATGTTTGCTGCCAGAACCCTGTTGTGGTGGAAGCTAGTAGAAAGAAGTAGGAGGGGATGGGGGAGGGGGGGGAGTTGGTCAGGTACTTGAGGAGCCTGTGTTATAATGGGTGATTGTTTGCATCCAAAGGTCTTGCAGTAATCATATATCATTTTCATATATTTTCATTTCAGTTGATTATAAGGTAACACAGAAAACTTTTCATTTTGGAAAGAAGTACAACATGCCATTCTACTTTGTCTCAGCCGCCGATGGTACTAACGTAGTCAAGGTAAAGTGACTTTGTTTCTGTTGTTGTTTCTCTATTGCTTTCCTAGGGGAGGTTGTTTTCCCATCTTAGCTGTACGTTATCTGTACTTTATCTACTTTAAAGCGGTCTCTTCCCATCTGATCCCTGATATCTTACAAGTTTACTAAACACATAGAGTGTTCCTCACATTGATATTGTAATGTCGTCCAAACTAAGCTAGACTAATGAAGCATGGAACACACAAAAAAACCCCTCAGAATTCCTAAAATATAAATTTGGGGCCTTTTTTTACTTTTGTTTAATTTTTTCTTTATGATACTTGAATTCCCAAGCAAATGAACCTCACCTTTTGTGATATTTCGTTAAACTAAATTTGCAAGGAATTTTTACCGAGTTTGATTCCAGACTGTTTCTAAGATAACGTCCAAAATATTGACACTACAAAGTTTGATTTATGAGTTTATTTCTACACATCTACAGTATTCATAGACTAGGCTACATTACTACCATACACAGATAGTAATGGGTAGAGAATGAGACTGCGTGATGTCATCTATTCCACAGACTAGGCTACATGACTACCATAGACTGAGTGCCCTAAATCCCGAAATAGGCAACATGCTCCATGAATATCATTGACTGATTACATAGTTACACCAGGGTTTTTTCAGAGGCCTACCCACCCCCCTTCCACCCATGAGCCAAGATTAAAGTTTGTTTTGTACCTTAACTACTGTAGGACTCACTAAGTCTTACTGTACCATCAATCTTGCTCATGATTCAAGCAAGTCTCTCTTTTTTGGTTTTATTTTGCAGTTATTCAGGGAAGCAATAAATATGGCTCACAGCTATAAAGCCAACCCTACTGATTTCATGGATGAAGTCTTACAAGAACTAGAGGTTTGTTTTAAGTTTTTTTTTTTTTTTTTAATAGAATTGGTGAATATTTCAATGTACACTGGGCCGATGAGGGATTCACGCCTCACCCCTGTTTCAAAAGACCCTCAGCAGATACTGATCAACCCATGAAAAGTCAGAGTCATGCTTTCAAATTTTTCAGTGTTTATTTTTTTGGTGATTGCATAGGATGTTCAGATTCTCACAATGTCACTATAAGAAGGGAAAATTCATTTTAGTGAAATTGTCTGGTGCTAATTATAACACCAGCACAATCCTGATCTTAACATTTCCTGGTGTTGATTAGTTATTTTCTTGAGCAAAGTGGGACAGACTATTTAAAATTGATCCCTGTAGTACAGGAACTTTGCTTAAAAGTACCTGTAATTGTATTTTTGTATGCTATGTAATTTATGTCACCATGAAAGCATTTGTTCCAAGTTAATATGTTGCCTTTTCGAATGCATTTTGTGGCCATATTGTCATACCAGTGATGCATTTTGGAGGCATGCTTTTAGGACCACCCTTAAGGGTTGATAGTTCCTCTCTGAGAGATTTAATTATAATCTGGTTGAACTTGTCAATGTCTCAAAATAACTTTGATGGACAGGACCTCCAAGCAGGTCAATTTGAAAAGTACTTTTTTGAAACGTTAGGATACTTAAAATTGACGTGCTGATTATTTGCTCTGTTAATCCGTCATTGTGGTATGTGTTTATCTCTGTAGGGTATGGGTGACCTGAAGTTATCGCCAGACAGTGGACTCGATACAGCTCCGGACTCGGAAGGCAAGGATGGTGATCGCAATAACAATGCCGATGAAGAAAGCGAGGGTGCTTCAGGTACTTCATGACGTTGTATTGGGTCGTGTATTGCCAGACAATTAAATCAGTTGACATCTCACCACTTGTCGAGATGTAGATGTGCAGCCGATCAATTCCCTAACAGGACTGTCTGTGAGGTAGAAGGGGTCATCTTTAATTTTGTTGGAAGAAATCTTAACTCCACAGACCCTTTTTCTCTATCATTGTGTAGTTGGACATTCAGGAAAATAGTTCCTTTGAAGAAGCATAAAGGAAGCGTCTATCATTAAGAAGTCTGCCACTCCAAAAACTAAAAAGTGAGTAACAAATGTCCATTTAACTGAGAGGTCCGCTTGCAACCAGTGCTGAGTTTTTTGTACTTACATTCAGGACG
>KN884346.1:38761-67401 GCA_000934455.1 Apostichopus parvimensis
ATCTGAATCTCAAGTTCTTTCTTCTCAGAAACAACCTGGTCAAGTTCAAGCTGATATTGTGGAAACCAAGTAAAAAGGAATTACAGTTAATTGAGTGAAATAAACAATGTTGTTTAGTTGAATTTATTCACATTGATATGGGAGTCTACCACAGTAAATTCTGTGGAAAAGGAAACCGCCTTTGTTATTAGACTTGAGGTAAAAATCAGTTAGTGTCATGGCTAGGTATCAATTTTAATAGTTCAGACTATTCAAGAATAATTGTGAAGCATTTTTAATGACATATTGAGGAGTTGTGTGCATTTGTTGTCTTCAAATGGTTACACTAATGAGTTGCTACAGCTAATGCATGACATAACTTACACATACAGTTGTATTGGGAAATATAAAGCAATTACTCCATATTGTAAACCACCAGTACTATAAGATGATAAAGGGTGAGTACTATGTTGGTAAGTCATGTACCTTGTCAAGGAATGGAAAAATATGAAAACAAATTTTGTAAAGTATGACAAAATAATGGAATAGTCAATGGGTTCATTTTTGTACCACACTCAATCCATCACTCCTGCTACCATGCCACAATCATGACAATAATTATGCTATGTTCAAGTACAGATGTCAGTAAAGGCTAGTTTAGCATTGTATAAAAAAGTTGTAAATTAACATGTAGAGATTATGTCATTATAAAATGCTAGATTTGAGATGTGAGTTTAGAGAACATGATTTTACAATGTTGAAAAGTATAATTTTACATTTATGTGCCAGTGTTTTAATGTGTTACAATGACTTTTTAAATTCTTAATGGAAGGTAAGTATAATAATAATGGCCAGAAATGACTTTTGTATCTGTTACCTTTTTACTTTCACAATCTGATTCCAAGGAGGTGAGTTGTTCTCGTAAGACGGACTTCTCTTTTTCTGCTGCGAGCACCTCCGCTGATAACTTCTCAAACTCTTCACGAGCATCTCTAGCCTTCTCCTCTGCTAAGGATAATTTTTCCTCAAAGTTGGAACACTCTGACTGAAGTGCTGCCATTTCTTCCATATTTTTGGATTCCTGACTATCTTTAGCTTCTTTGAAAGACTGCACTTCAGCGTTTAATTTGGAGAACTCCTCTCCTTTGGTGACTAATTGCTTCTTCAGGTCATCTAACTGATCCTCAATGTCACTCTTCTCCACAATCAACATTTCAAACTTATTCTCTACTTCGGTACCCCGTTGTTCCGCTTCTGTCTTCAAGTTTGAAATTTCCACCAATTCTTGGCTTTTCTCATTAATTTCTTGTCTGAGTTTGCAGGCGTCCTCTTGCAAGCTACCAATCACGTCTTCAAACTGTCGTTTTTCAACGATGAGCGTTTCATTTAGGCGATTCAGTTCTTCTATCTCCGCCACCTTTCCTTCCAGTGCGGTTTTGTGTTCTTCAACATCCGTTGTTGCAGTGTTACACCTCTCTAAGGCTGACTGGATTTCTTCGCATTTCAACCCGATTGTCTCTTCCAAACAACGTATCTGTTCTCTGAGTTCCTCTGTGACTTGTTCATGGGTTTCCTCCAAGTTAGACTTCTCTGTGTCTTTAAAATTTAGCTCTTCTTCTAATCCGGACAACTTTTGCATAGTCTCATTAGCCTCACAGATAGAGACCTCTAACTGCTGCTGAAGGTTTTGCTCCTGTGTCTTTGATGCTTCTAAATCTTTGACTAAGTTCTCAATAGATTCTTGAGCTGCCTGGAGTTTCTCAATTTCTCCCTTCAGGTTTTCATTAAGCTTCTTGACCTCTCCAGTCAGCTCTGCATTTTCAGATTCTATGGACTGAATCTGACCTTGGAATGAATCTCTCTCAGAAATTACTTCCACGAGCTTGGATTCCATCTCCTCTTCCTTTGTGATAATCTCTTTGCCCCTTTCATCAACTTCGTCTGTTCTATCTTGAAGTTTTGCTTCCAGTTCACTTGAGAGTTTCTCCAGGCGCTCTACATTTTGCCTCAGCTCCTCTACTTCGGTTTGCTTCTCATAAATGGTACACTCCAAACTCTCCACTGCTCCCTTCTGCTTCTCCAATTCCATTTCTAATTCAGTGATTCTATTATCTTTGCTCCTCTGGATTTCAGTCACCTCTTCTCTCTCTTGACTCACAGAATCCAGCTCTTCTGTCAGGTTGACAATTTCCAATTTTTGATCTTCTATTTCTTGCCTCAACTTCTCCAATTCTTTCGTCTTTTTCTCTGCTTCTTCGCTCTCCCACACAAAGCGGTCTTGCAGCTTCTCGCAGCCTTGACCAAAGTTATGGAGTTCCTTTTGCGCTTCCTTGACCTGTTCCTCTAGAACGATCTTCTCTGACGACATCTGCTTCACGAGGTCCGTCAGTTCCTCTACTTTGGTCCTGAGCTCTTTGGTTAGGCCAGTCAAAGTTCTAAGTTCTGTTTCCACATCCTCTTTGGCTACAGTTACTTCCCTCGTCTTCTTCTCTTGATCCAATTTGTCCAATTGAGACATCTCTAAGGAGCTCTGCAGTTCCTTGAGGTCATCCTGTAACTGTTCCTTCTCTATGATCATGATCTGTAACTGGTTATTAATATCTTCTAACTCTGAGATCATTCTCTCTTTGTCAGAACCCAAGTCTTTATTCTGTTCTTTCAATTCTGTTATCTCAAGACTTGCTTTGTCACACTGACTTCTGGCCTCTCCTAGCTGCTCTTCCCATCCCTCTGATTCTGATTCCCTTGAATTCATCGCCTCTTCCAACACAGATTTCTCCTCAGCTACTTTGTTTAGCATTTCCCTTGCAGTCTTCAGCTCTTCAGAGAGACCTTGGTTTCCAGACTCTAAATCCTGCAATTTCAATTCCAAACTATCTATTGCAGATTTTCTTTCCTCTGCCTCTTGAAGAAGTCTATCTACATCTTGCTTCATAAATTTCATCTGATTGGAGAGGTCATCTTTTTCTAGTTTGACCTGATGGAGTTCCTCCGTCACCTTTTCAAAGTCAACTTGGTTTTCACTTTCAGTGTCTTGCCTTGCACCTTCTATTCTGTTAGTGTCCTCATGTTGCAACTCCAAGCTACGTTTTTCACTTGCCAATTCTTTAATATTGCACTTCAGCAAGTCCAATTCCATGGCAAGAGAAGAATTACTAGCTTCGAGAGACTGCACTGTCTCCTTGGATGTTATCTCCATTTGGTTAAGACTATTAACTTCTTCCTCTGTGGCCTCAGCCTTCAGATTCAACTCCTGTAACTGCTGCTGTTTGGTTTCCACTATCGTCTCCAACTCCATCTTGGTTTCCAACAAACGATCTCTCTCTGAGGTTAAGCTCTCGACGGTGTTCTGGAGTTGTTCCTTTTCGAGGCTCCAGCGTTCGGAGTTTGAATTCCCCGACGAGGTGACTGCCTGCAGCTGGTCCAATGACTCTGTCTGTTCCCTTCTCAAGGTATCAATGGTTTCCTCATACCTTGACACTTTGTCCCTCAATAGTTCCAGGTCTACCTTTATAGCTTCATTTGCCTCCTCAGATATATCGTTAGATATCAACAGTTTCTCCCTCAAATGTTTCATCTCCACTTGCCTCTGCTCATTGGCTGACTGTAAATCTGACAATTCTGCTGTTTTAAGGATCAATTGATTCTTCGTCTCTTCCAGATCTTCTTGCAGTTTCTGCATCTCTTCCGTTTTCTGCAGCATCTGGTGTGCAAGTTCGTCTTTCTGCTGGTACAGAGCTATTGCTTCGTTTTCCTTCTCAGTCAATTTCTCAGACATCTCGTCATTACTCTTCATCATTTTCTCCTTCCATTCTTCAACTTTCCTACTAACAATGTTACTATCTTCATCGGTGGTACTTATCAAATGTTTATTTTCTTCATCCATGCTCTCGATCTTGGTGTTCAGGGATTTAATATCTGCCAAGTAACCTTCCACTTGCTTTCCAGCACTATCCTCTTGTTCTGCAAGACATTCCAAAAAGTATGCCTTCTCATTGCTGAGACAAGTTTCAAGCTCATTGATTCTGTGACTTGACTGGTCAAGTTTCTCTGTTTTCTCCTTCAACTCTCTTTCGAATCCCTTCACTCTCTCATCAAACTCTTCTCTACACCTTGTTCGATCGACATTCATGTCCGTGATTTTTGCATTGAGAGTTTCTCTCTCTTTCTTCGTTTCCTCCAAACAAGCCATGGCAGCATCCAATTCTTCTGTCCTCTTGGCAATCTCCATCTCAAGATTAGATTTATCTGCTTCAGCTGTGGCAAGTTTCACCTGCAAGTCTTTCTCAAAGTCCTCAATGCTTCCTTGCTTCTTGTCCAATGTCTGTGAGAGTGCATCTGCTTCAAACTCAATCTTTGAAACTTGTGACTTAAGATCTTCGACCTCTTGTTTAAGAGACAGACATTCCTCTTCTAATGACTTGACCATAGTTGTCCTCTCCAAAAGCTTCCCTTCCAATCCTCCTTGATTTTCCCTTGATTGCTGCCTTATGTTTGCAATTTCACCATCTTTACTTTCAATTGTTGACTGTAGAGATGTTAATTCCATTTGTTTAGCATTGCTCAGGTCCATCTGCCTTTCAAGTTCTTCTTTCAAATCTTCAATTTCCTTTCCCTTTGCAGTCAACTCCTTGTTAAGCTCTACCACCTTGCTCTCATTTTCACTGCTTGTGTAATTTACGTCACATTTTATCTCTTCAATTTCTGCATCTTTGGCTTTCAAAGCATCTTTTAGATTCTCCAATTCCTTCTCCAAGAGCTCATTGTTACTCTTCTCTGTTTCATAATTTTCTTTCAAAATGTCCCGACTTTCTCTGGCCGCCTCTGATTCTACTTCAAACTTTTCCCTCTCTTCTACCAACCTCTCCATCTCCTCTCCTTTACCTCTCAGTTGTTCAGTAAGGGCTTTTCTCTCATCTTTATTGTCCTGCAGTTTGGCTTTAAGTTCTTGAACTTGCTTCACTAAGTTTTCTCTTTCAATCACTGATTCCTGTTTTGTTTTTTGCAGTGACTGCTCCAACTCGGTGGCTTCACCCTTCGTCATGTCCATTGATTGGGATAAATTTGTAACCTGAGTCTCTAAGCTTATGATTTTTTCTTGCAACTGACTTATCGTTGACTGCTTGTTACTGGAGTCTTGCTCAGATTGTTCTTGGAAGTCTGATAGTCTCTTGTTAACCTCTTCAAACGATTTGCTTGTGTCTGGCAAAGAAAATTGTAATATATATGTAAATGATTTGTCAGGTGCCAAACTTTCATGGTTACAACATAAGTCCAAGAATTCCTGATGCACTGTCCGCAAAAATGACAGATTTACCTAGTAACGAAAGTAAAAACTCAATTCTGCTCACCAAATGACAGAGTACATCTTCAATGTTTATGCATTATCACCTTCCAGAATAGAAGCGACCCTCACATGATTTCTCATGATTTAGAATAGAGTTAATCAAGCTAAATATGCAAAAATGTACAGTAAGGTTATGTTATTCATTATCATTTATGATTCAACATATTCTACTGAGTTTATTAAACTCTTCATCATAACACACAGTAAGCAATTTCACCCCTCCCTCTTTTATTTTGCTGTAAACATGTTCTTGCAAGTAAAAATCATTTCTAGAACGTATCGAATGTATCTTCTATTGACCATGTCTTGTTCTATCTTGAAAGTTAAGCACATTTTCTAGTTTAAATATAATATAAACCAAATTTGTCAGTAACAAAATAAAGTGTATTTGTCTGTTAAGAAATGAGCACATTTGTCAGATGTATGCTTACCTTCAAGCCTCACAGAGGTATCTTCCAGTTCTTGTCTGATCTGGTTGTGTTCATCTCTCATCACAACAAGCTGTTTCTCCAAGGATTCATTTTTCACCTGGACATCCTCCATCTGGACACCTGCATCCCTTTTCAGCTGCTCCAGGTCATCTTTAGTAACCTCCAAAGTTGAACCTAAGGTCTCCTTCTGTTTCTGTAGGTCCTCAAATTCCTCCCTTAATTCCTTGTTTTTCTTCATCTCTGACTGATACTGCTCTTCTAACTCTCCATGTTTGGAGTCCTTTGATTCCATCTGCTCCATCAGACTTTCAATATCTTCTGAGTTATTCTCTAATTTGAAGTGCGCCTCCTGAAGATCTGAGACCAGCTTAACCTTCTCACCCTCCAACAGGGATAGTTTCTGTTTCATTTCCGTGATCAATCCATCTACAGCGTTCTTTTCAGATTCTACACTCTGCTCTACCGACATCAGTTTTGTCTTCAAGTCATCTCTCTCCGTCAATGCTTTATGCTTCTCCGTCTCTGAGGAGGTGAGGGCATCTCTCAACTCAGTTAATTTGCTCTCCAGTGATGTCACCTGTTCCTGTGATACCTCAAAGTCATGACAGACTTTCTCCCAGGCTTGATCCTTATCATCAAAGTCTGTCTGCAACATCTCCATCTTGGACTGCAACCTCTGCTTCTCTAGCCCAAGCTCTCCCACTGCAGCTTCATGGGCTTCTCCAATGTCTTTGAGGTTCTTCTTCAATTCATCTATTTGATCTTTCATTGCAAGGCAGTTCTGTTTCTCCTTTTCAAGCTCCTCTTCCTTCTCTTGACAAGACTTAGCCAAGATCTGGGTCTTTGCACCCATCTCCTCAAGGTAAGTGCTCTTCTCTGTCAACTGTGACTGCAAATCAGAGATGGCTTCCTCTTTGTTATGAACACTTGTCATCAGGTCACTTGTTTCTGCCTCTCTTTCCTTGATTTCATCTTGAAGACCTGACAGCAGCTTCCCAGCTTTTTCAGCATCCAATTGAACTTCTCCATGTTGTCTCTGGCTTTCTTCCAGATTTGACTTCAGTTGCATCGTGACAGACTCACTTTGGGAGAGTTTCTCAGTCATCTCCTTGATCTCGTCCAGTGCTGCAGTCTTCTCTTGAGAAGCCATCTTGAGGGTAGCATCAGCAGCCATCACTTTAGACTCCATGTTTACAAGCTCATTGGCTTTTTCATCCAGCTTTACTTTCAGGGTGGTCAACATGCCTTCCATCCTCTCATTGTCTCCCTCTAGGCTTGCTACAAAGGCATCTTTATCTTCTACATCCATCTGAATCAAATCTAACTTTCCCTGCATCTTTTGGTTATCATCCTTGGTCGATTCCACTTCATCTTTAAGTTTTGTAATCTCTTCCTCCTTAGTTTTCAATAAGTCTTGCTCTTTAGTCAAGTTGGATACAACAAGATTCAGTTCTTCCTTGGCGCGCTCTTGAGCTACAATAGCATCTTCCAGTGACGTCCTTAAAGATGAAATCTCCTGAGAGTGTTCCTCATGTAGAGCAGATAGCCTGGCATCCTTATCACAGAGGGCAGTTTCTTTGGTTTGCAAGTCCACCTCTAGAGTAGCTTTCAAGTGTTCTATTCCTTCAAGTTTCTTCACATATTCTGCATTCTTTTCTTCATGAGATTTGACCAGTTGTTCCTGTGAATCTACATCGTGCTTGAGCCTGTCCAGACTTTGTTCTCTCTGCTCGAGCAACTCGGTGAGACTCTCAAGTTGCTCTTTAACATCCTTGAGCTCAGTTTGTAGACTGATTTTCTCATTATTCAAAGTTGCCTCTTTCTCATCCCTCTGTCCTTCCGATTCTTTCAAGTTCTCCACTAAATCCTTGGCATATTCTTCCTTCTCTTTCATCAGTGTTTCCATCTCATCTGATCTATTTTGCAGTGTTTCCATCTTCAGCTTACTATCATCTGCATCATGGCTCAATTTCTCCAAGGCATCTTTGAGCTCTGCCATCACTTTTTCTTTGTCATCTAATGTTTGCTGCATTTCATTCACTGCTTCCTCTTTATTGCTAATAACCTTCTCAGCTTGCTCAGTCTTTTCATCTAGATGACTCTGCACCTCTTCCAACTGCTCTTCAACTTTTTTCATAGTTGCCTTGAGAGTATCCAGGGCCTCCTGTTGCTCCTCGGATTCCCTGCTGAGCTTTTCATTCTCCTGTGTTTGGTCGTTCAGCTGAGACTTAAGATCTTCTACTTCATCTTTCAAGAGGCTACTAAGTTTCTCAGTTTCAGAGAAGGACTTCAACTCATTTTCTTTCTCTGCACTGACTTTCTCTAACTCCAGTTCAGTTTCCTTGAGCTTTGATGTCAAGCTTTCAATCTCTGTTTTGCTGTTCACTAACAGTGACTCAAGTTGGTCAATGGAGCCTTGTCTTTCTGTTATCTTTCCTTCAAAATCAGACTGCAGCTCTTTCATCTTTTCAAGTTCAGCATTTAAGTCAGCCAGATCTGAATCTTTCTGTTTCACTGCTGACAGACTTATTTCTGCTTTGTCTTGTAGGGTTGAAATGGTCTCTGAAAGTTGCAATTTAAAACAAGCATTGGAAGTTAACTGAACTACATACACAGTACAGCCTAAAATGCACACACCACACTAGACTCAATACACTTGCCCAGTTGTATCTGACAAAATTCTTTTCAAACAGATAATGGCCCAGTTAGAAAACGGCCCTGTTAGAAAATTCTTTGTTAACAGATAATGGCCCAAAAGTCAAAGTGATTTTTTTCTTACCAATACCAGTCAAGACTGTCTTTGCCCTTTAGCTTCCACACTGACAACTTATCTACCTAGCTTCCACACCGACAACTTATCTACGTAATTTGATGCTTGCTATTTTAGCAACGCACAGACCAGTAGAGAGTGCTACAACTAGATGAGTCTTTGATGAGCCAAGACTTGAATATTTGCAAGAATATATCTAACATTAACCCAGTATGATCTGACCTTAAATATATCAGGGTGATCAATTTATTTGCCCACCAATCTATTCTTAATCCTATCTGCAAGCAACTCTGTACAGTTAGGTTCTCATACCACACTTTCCTTGCTGACTGTAAGCAGAATTTGTGGCAATATTATCTATCAAGATATACCTAGCACTGGAACACAACAGTAATTTTTTGAATAATTCCTTCAGATTTTTACAATAGATGTCTGAAAACCAGGTCATTAATATGTTTCACAGGTAGACTGAAGTTTCGTCTGATGGCACATGAAATGCCAAATTTAGCCAGCAAGATCAATGTATTTAAATCAAGCGCTTTCACTACTTTAAAAGAACTGCTTTTCATCTTCAAGATAAAGTAGTTTTAGTTGCTAGACATCAGATACCAATTGAATATTAGCCTTGAAAGCTGTTGAATTTGTAGTATTTTATTCTTATTTTGGATTTACCTTGGAATCCTTGTTCTTTTCCAGACCACTCTGCTTTCAGTTTCTCAAGTTTTACCTGAAGGCCTCCCAGGATCTCATCTTTTTCACAGATGGTTTGCTTGAGACTATGTTCAGCAGTTGCTGCAACTCTGTAGGAAACAGCAGAAAGACACTCAATACAGTAAAATAGTTTATCCAGATTCCAGTATCGCATTACAATCTGCTATGGAAAATGGTAAAACTTGCTAAACAAGCGCAAAGATGTACAGCACTTTTGTACACATTAACCATAGAATTTTGAAAGAGGCGAAATTCAGAAACTGCAAAATTGCTAAACACAATTTTTACACTTTATTATTCTCTGAGTTGGTGTATATGCAGCGGTACACACTGCCACCTTATGAGAATATTTGATTACTTCAGATATCTTCAGAGTTTTCTACTAAGCTTTCAGTAGCTAATATTTTGTATCTTTTAACTTTATTGCTCTACCCACCATATTGGCTCAAATATCTAGGACAATGATCTGAGTGAATTCCATCCAGCTTCTCTTCTTCCACAACAAAGTACATTCAGCTGTTAATGAGCATCAAGACTTAATGACCATATAACATTAATTTAGTACATTTAAAACACCATTTCTATACTATGAAAGTTATAATAATATTTAGCATTAATGCTAATTGCATCTGAAAAGATACTTTTTTACCTAGGCTCCTCTATATACAAGCTCAAAATTGAAATGATCATAAAACCAAACTTTTTCTTGCAAATAGCTCACTATATCTTTCATTTCATAAATGTAATGTAGAGTACACCGCAGCCATTTTCCACCATCGTTTTTCTAAGCCGTGTTTATAAGTACTTACTTTTCTGATTCCTTAGCTTTGGAGAGTTCCTCCTCTGTCAGGTGAAGTCGTTGACGTAGTTTGCTGAGCTCATTCTCTGTCTCTTCCCACTTGTAAAGGAAATCAGAGTTTTCTTTCACCTTCTGATCAACCAGTTCACAGGCTTTCTTGTAGTCATTCTTCACATTCTTGTTCTCCTGCTGAAGACTGCCAATCGTTTGTTCAAAGTTACTAATTTTACCCTCCTGCATCTTCAGAGAGCTCTCCATCTCTGCAGATTTCTCCTGCAATGTTAAAACGGCAACAAAGCATTGGTTAAAAAGTTATTGAAATTTAAGTTTAAATATATCACCAATTGAATAATCCAATGATGTAAATCTATTGCCTCTGGATATCTTTGTTTCTACTGCAACATCTCTCCAATAACTGAAGCTGCATATCCTTATGTGTGCAAACCACACAGTGAGAGCTTTCCTTCACATCACTTTACGTGTACCAAATAAAACAAGGACATGAGAAAAAATAATAATAATACAAAATAAATAAAAAAATAAATAAGAAAATAAATAAATATATAAATAAGGGTTCACTTGAATCACTTCCCCTATTCACAATAATGTTAAAGAAAAATTGTTTCCAAAACATCCTTCTGTGCCTTTCAGAATTCATTTCAATACATTTTGCTGCCAAAATAAGGAACCTTGTTTTCAGGTCTCATTAAAGAAAATGAACTCCTCACCTGTAATAGCTGCTGATGTTTGTTCTTTTCTGAGACTGTTGAGTCAAGTTTCTCTTTCAAGTCAGCTTTCTCTCCTTCTATACCCTTCAACTTCTGCTCCAGATCCTGAATGTGATTTTCTCCATCTGTTACCTTTTTCTCCAGCTCATTCTTGACCACTACCAATGCTTCTAATTCCTTCACATTGCTGCTCAGCTTCTCCTTGAGTTGCTCAAGCTCTTCCATCCTCTTAGATGTCGCGGACATAGTCTGTAAAATTTCTTGCTCTTTGTTGCTAAACTGGATGTCTTTCTCCTTTACTGTTCCCTCTAGTTCCGTTATTTTTGTCTTCATCTTCTGAACCTCTCCTTGCAGGTCACCCACAAGACTTTCCTTTGCCTCCAGCTTCTCCTCCAAGCATTCTCTTTCCTTCTTCATCCGTAACTCCATGTTCTGCATCTCCGTTTTCTGCTGGTTAAAGAGATCCCTATCAGAATCCATCTGTGCAAGTTTGTGCCGCAACTCTTCGCTCTTGGATGACATCGCTGCAAACTCATCTTCTTTGTTGGCCATCTCCTTTCTCAATTTCTCTGATTCATATTCTGCTTTCTTTGCCATATCCAAAGCTGATTTTTCTTTCTTCTCAATATCTTGAAATTGAATTTTTAGGTTGTCTATCTGGTTCTTTAGTTCATTAGTATGTTTGCCGCTATTGGTCTTCAGAGCTTCGATTTCTGATTCCCTTTCGTGGAGCTTCCTCTTCAAATCTTCGTTTTGCCCCTCTCCCCTTTGTACTTCTGACTTCACTTTCTTTGTCTCTGCCTCCAGCAGAGAAATTTTATGTTTGCCCTGATCTAGTTGAAACATCACGTTATCCTTTTCCTTCTTCAGTTCGCCGACGGTCTTATTCAAAGCTTCCACAGCCTCATCTTTCTTTGCCAGACTGTTGTCAACGCTGTTTGTCTTCTGCTGTAGTTCCTTTGTTTCTTTTTGTAACTTGTGATTCTCATGCTGGGTCTTCTCCATCTGAGCTTGAAGGGTGTTCAGTTCGTTCTTGTTTCTTACTGCCTCCTGTTCATACTTTGTTTTCTGGTCATTCAACTGCTTCTCCATTCCTTTAAGGTCCTGCATATGAAGGGACATTTCCTTGTTGTGTTCTTTCTCTTTCTCCTTGAAACGCTGCTCTTGGGCTTGTCGAGCCGCTTCTGCATTGTGTCTCTGACACTCCAGCTCTTGAGCCATTTGCTTCCTCTTTTGATCTGCATCTTCAAGCTTTTAAGACAAAAACAGAATAATATGTAAATCTGACCATTTTATCGTTGCACAAACCGATTGTAAAGAATGCTTTTTTGGATCAGTAGCATGGCTTAGTTACTTAGCAGGGTCATTATTAAGGTTTCATATTTAAAGCTTTTATATTCTGCATATTAATCCATTCATCTTACCTTGGAGGTCATCTCATCAAGTTTTATTTTATAGTTATTAATCTCATCCTGTTTCTTCTGTTTGATCTTGCTGTATTCCTCCATCTCACGATGAGCATTGTCCAATTGAGACTGCAATTCCTTCAACTTCTCTTTAGCGTCATCAATCTGTTTCGTCTGAGATTGATTCTGAAGTTCAAGCTTGTTCACTTTATCTTTCAGTGCTTTCAACTCTTTGTCTAGAGAAGGTGATGCATAGGAAGGAACGTTACATTACATAAGTGCGTAAGATGGACACATGTGCTCTGAATAAACAAAATGACCATTACAGTCTTGCCCGGACAAACGTTTGAACCCTATCTATCATGTGGCTTTCCATTGCTACAGGTCATCAGTATTTCCTCCTCTCATTGAATGCCAAAAAGTTGTTATGAATTTTCCAGATTACCTTCTACGAGACAGAACTTCCACAGGAGTGACGATTCTTTGACCAACTAGCATGTTTGGGGCAATGCTGATTACTCATGATGAAACATCAGGGGATAATTTAGTGTTCAAATTCCTTTGGCACTTTTTGTTGATTATGAAATACTTGAAAATACTGAGCTTTGGTGTAGAAAAACTGTTGTCCATCTGTGTAGCTACATAACCATTGGTGTAGGGCTTTGCTATGCAATACTGAATATAAATTATTCCCTGAAACAAGATCATGTGCTACAGACTGTGTGGGTGAATAACCACTAGTACACGCACCATCTTGCACTGTAGTCTTGATGGGTGGAGCAATGTCCAGCAGTGGTTTATCTTGACCAAAGGAGACATCTAAAAGAGACACTGTACTCTGAAGAGATGCCATGGCAAGTTGAGGGACTGGTGGAGGAGCATCTCCGATGTCAATGAGAGTTACCAAGGGTTGCTCTGCAATGACTGGTTTCTGACAATAAAAAAAGAAAGAGAAATGGCATAAAATATTCAAACTCTCCCACTTTCTCTGAATCAATGCATCAATTCATGTCCTGAGTTTTGACTTTAAAAGTATAAATGGTTAACATATAGAAAAAGAAGAGACCAGATTTATTTAACATTAATCCATTGTGGAAGTTTCCCTTAAAAAGAAACAAGATGCACGTCTTCCCATCATTCTTTCTTAGCTCAATCATGAGAACTAATATCTTTTGAATTACACTCTTTGAGAAATAACTCCCTTATAGAAAGTCCAATTTGTAGATTGGGTGTGGTTGTTAATCTGGAGGAAGGGGTAACTAAGGAAAGGGAATGTTCCAGTGGCATTCTTAGCGGGGCGGTCTGCCCCGGTACCAGTCGGGGGGGGGGGTTCCATGCCACAGGCTCCCAAAAGTTTTCCCTATTTTTGTAAACCATTATGAAATCAGTTCAAAGTTCTACCAAAGATACCACCTCTTTGCATCTTAGTCACCTAACATAAACAGAAGTTTCTCAAAGGGGGGAGGCCACCCCCTACACAGAGTGAAAATGGTGGAATCTGCCCTGGGTGACAACAATTCTAGGCACACCACTGGAATGTCCACCACCCTATGGAAAACTGGTGGCGTATTGTTCAGCTTTTCAAGCAGATGAATCCACTTTCAAGTCTTATCGT
Source organism: Apostichopus parvimensis (assembly GCA_000934455.1). NCBI lineage: Eukaryota > Metazoa > Echinodermata > Holothuroidea > Aspidochirotida > Stichopodidae > Apostichopus > Apostichopus parvimensis. The sequence goes on from KN884346.1 coordinate 52,548, forward strand.
CTTGTGAAGTCTGCATGACATATGTATATATATATATGTATATACATTTTTAAACTCTTTTAACCATATCAGGTTTCTGTTGTGGCTTCTTTACAAGTTACCTTTGCAGCTGCATCACTGGCAAAACTGCAGTTACATGCATTATTTCTTCACCTATTGGCACCAGATAAAGCCTTCCTACCAACTTACATGTGATTTCATAGCAGTGAGCTCCTTTTCAAATTGCTTCTTTTCTGTCACCTCTTTCTCAAGCCTTTCTTGCAAATTCTTCAATTTTTTCTTCAGAGTTTCTATCTCTTCATCTGGTAGGGAACTTGTACTTCCTAATGGAAATAAACGCAAAAATGGTGGCCACTCATATATAAAAAACTTTATGAAACAAAACAGTTGGTGGAATTTTATGTTTTATTGAAATGATATTTAAGTAAACCACATTTTTGATCATGTGGCATTCCTGTATTTTTTTTTCTTTCTCCATTCATGTTGCAATGCATTAGCTAAAGTAACTCCATAGATTTGTGACAGGATTTTACACATATGACAACCACCTTTCAAAATCAAAATTATTTGGAATAATGGTTCCACTTTCTGACAAAACAAGTATTATATAGTCAGTGAGATCTTAATTATCATAGCTGGTGTAATATCCCTGCATCTCAGGCAGCTAGAATGTCTTCAGCCTTGATAGCTACGTACAGGTCTATCTTCTTCCCACTACTGTAGGTACTATCATAATGTCTAGGGAGAAGACTATTATTTACATGGATTACATACCATATGATGCAGAACTAGAATGTCTAGATCTGTCCGCAGAGTACCGTTCTACTGACGCCTGCAGTTTTGAATTCTCCTGTTCTCTGCTCAGTAACTTCTGTTCAGTCACTTGCAGCTGTCTCTGTCTGTGATTGCAATTCTCTTGAAGCTTCCTGTAGGATAAATCGGAGAATAGAAGTACAGTCCATCAAACAAGTACTTTTGTAAAGCTTGAAACCTGTTCAATGATAACATAAAGCAACTCTTTGCAACGATACTGATAAATCTTTGATAACATATCTGTGTACTAACATCCAAAAGAAATGCAGTTCATTAGCTGGACTGGTCACGATTTACACTTTATACAAACAAAATTAGCGGAATGGTCAAATTTTGCTTATATTTCCTCATTACTCTTTATATTATATATACAAGAGTGTTTGGACGACAAATTTTCAGAATCAAATGATCCAAAAGTAATCATTAATTTTCATATTTGTAAGTTAGAAATTCGTGAAGATGACATAGTGTTATCTGAAACCGCAATCTTGTTTTGAGCAAAGCAACCTTTCTCTGGACATGTGTCCATATTCCCTTTACTCAGTTTTGAATACTCTCTCAATTTCTTCGACATAGGAATACTCTTCTACTCACTTGTGTTCACTCGAAAGCTTCTCCATTTTTTCCAATGCCTGCCGCAGCTCGCACTGGTATTTTTCACATTCTCCTTTGATCTGCAAATTGATACCAACCTCTTTGTCCAAGGCTGTCTTTGAGTGTCCAAGTTGGCCCTCTAAACAAGCAATACGGTTGTCTTTGGCTTGAATGTCATGAGCGGCCTATCACACAAACAGCATAATTTGAGAGAATTATATTACTGGTAAATTCATACATAGCTAGGTGAAATTTCCAATAAGGTCTTACATCCACACAAAGTGTATAAAGCTTGATTTTACAATTGCAAGTGTATTGTTTACTAAGAATAATTAGGTCTGGACACTTCCAAAAATCCTACACCTAAATATGAAAAGGAAAATACTCATGGAAATGCCAACCTTTCCTGTCTTTTTATCGAGGTCTCTACATGTCTCTTCAAGACCTTGAAGATCTCTCTTCAGTGTTGAATTCTGTTGCTTTTGCTCTTCAACCTGAACACCAAAAGAAGAAGAAGGAATTTTCATTTAAATTTGTGGCTTAAGGTAAAGATTATATGATTTGGGTCTTGCATTGAGTTTTCAGTCAGGTACACCAAGGTGACAAAATGATGAGGTGTATTAATGGTTGAATGCAATTTTAGACTGTCAGTACTTACCTTCTTAAGTTGCTTCTGATAAGCAGCTTCCAAGCTGTCTAGTTGGAATTGTTTCTGTTTCGACTCCTTTTGCGACTTTTCTTGATTTTTTTCTAACTGCTGGATCTTCTGGATTGCTCGATAAGGAAGTCCATCCTTCCACTCGTCATCAGCCCAACTCATTTTGTAAATCTCTTTGGAACAAACAAACCTGTTGTAATAAAAACAAAGAACATGCATATTATTTATACCCCATGATTGGTTACTGGTACTAGTGGAGTACTAGTGGGCTGGCATTATAACAATTTCCTGCAGGGGCACAGCCAACCAGTTAGGAATCTTTTTCTTTCCTCAAGATATTTCAGTGATAGTTTCTTTTTATTAAAGGAAAAGAATCAATGGTAAAATTGCGACAAAATATAACATGCATCTTTCCGTGTTTATTCTTTCTAAAACTTGGTTTAAATCAGGTGAAACTGACGTTTAAAGATGTTTTTGCACAAGGTGAATATATGATGATGTAGGCTATGCATATAATGTAGAAACCTTAGACCTAGGCAACTGTCCAATTATAACATTATTTTGATCGCCATCTGGCTAAGCTAACTATCGTCTCCGGTAACACTAACAGTAGTTACAGGCTACTGTAGGCCTATATTAAAGTTACATGCTAGTCAACCCTATTAGTATTACTATGATGAAAGAAAGGGTATGGCCTATACAGTCTCAGACTCAGAGCATCATTGTACATGTTACAAATGAAGAAGCCAAGGCTATCCTGCTAAGTTCTATGTAGGAACCCACCACAGTTCACGGTGTTTAACATAAGCTTACTAAACGCCGCGTTCCATTTGTACGTAGGCTACGAATTAGCCTAGTTATGCCTGCAATCACATACAGTCACACTCACGTTATGCCTAATTCGATGTAGGCCTAGCCTTGGCCGAACGTTACGGTAAGAAACACGAACACTATTTGAATATCTTTTGCGTCAAACAAAGTTAAAATAAAATAAAAAACATAGTTTGAGACTCCGTGATTGCTTGGAGTGATTATGTGCTCATTTAAATTTACAAAAAGATTACCATATAATGTCAACAAATTGTAGAAATATTGCAAAGCATTTTCCGGTAGTTTCACCTTTCCCTTGAAATTTGTTGAACCAACGATGTTGCTTTGATTTGATTTGAATTGAGCGCTTTAAAAAGAGGGCGCTATTATTAAAAGGTTTTGGAACCACCGAGTTTAATAAATTTATTAAACTCGATGGTTGGAACTCTAAAAGGTGTAAAGGCGCTATTTCAATACCCAACTCTTTGAAAGGTTTTCTTCAACTCAATTCAAGTAATGTTTCATACTTCACACACAAAAATCGAGAAAGGGGAAGATACAGGGGGAGGGGGTGTGGAAGGCTAGGTGTCATAAAATATTTAATCAAAAGCAGTGGGCAGCTAATTTGTTTGTCAAGTGAAAAAAAAGTATGTCCAACGAAATAAGAAACACTCATTCCATTGCTCATGCAAATATATGAATGGCAGTTGTGATCCGGTAGCCAAACGTTTTGGAACCATCCCTTGGAGCCCCTTAGCTTTAAAAGTTAAACTTTAACCCCTAAGATGAAATTTCAAAGTGTGTTAAATTTTGTTTAAAAGTTAAATCGTGTATTTTAGCTGGAATGCAGGCAGGAGTGTTAAGCAGCTAAATTATGCATGGACAAAACCTCAAAATGAAACATAAAAAGCAATTTGAAGAATTTTGTTACAACTTTTATCATGATAAACAACAGAAAGCAAAAACTGTTAGCAACCAGCTTATCCACTAAAGAGCCTGTGTAAGAGAATGTGTAAAAGTGGGCCTGACTTCGATCCTAGCAGGATCTTCTTCAGAGGCTGAATGACGAGAAACAGTAACAGAAGGGACACATACAAACACAGAATACAGGCAGGTTAAGGGTGAACACAAAAGAGATAGATGCAAGAGGATTAGTAGGCACTTATCATGATAAGTATAGAGTATATACAACATCATGTCAAAGGTCAAATTACGTCATACGTAATGAGGGTCAAGATGGGTCAAATGAATGTTCATGAGTGACGTCATCGCCGAAAAAGGAATGAAAAATGTATTGCATTGAAAATTAATTATACCTAAATATTAACAAATTAATAAAATAATGGTACGGTGAATTTAAAATAATAAACATAGTCTCATATTACAATAATTTCAGAAAGAAAGAAATTTCAGAAGCAATTTTTAACAATATAAACATAGACAAGCGAAGCTTCTAAAGTGTACAGACGAAATGGTAATGTAATAATCCCAGACAATAAATTATATCGGCACAGATATAAATGTCCTATAGTGTTAAGCATGAAATATCTACAGAAACGCCGTAGTAATAAATAAATGACTGCAGGTTAAACGGTATAGCTCCTGTGATAGCATGCTCATATATGTACAGCTAGTAAATTGTTAATCTATACATGTGACTTATAGGCGTTTATAACGTTTGGTATAGGATTGATACTAATAAAACGTGCATATATAAAATAAGTGAAATGAATAAGGACTGATGAATAACGATTCATAAGAATGAACAAGAGCAGAGAAAAATAGAAAATATTTGCAATGCATCAACAAAGTTGCGCTTTGAAAACCTGAAGGATTCGAACCTTCTCCCATCTATGATGGCCATCCGAGAGGTCTTTTGTTGACTAGTAAGCGCTTCAATGTGGAGCAATATGGTTAGTACAACAAGAAAACATGTCAAAACAAAGGCAAAGAAGCAGAAATATGAATACGACAGAAACGATAACCGAAGAAGAACAATGAAGACGGTGATACTAGAAAAAAAAGAGAATGTTGAGAATGGATGGCATGATAAGTTTATGTAAGTTTAACAGGATTTCAATTAGAAAACATAACGTAGAAAAATATAACGGCAATCTAAACCGCATCGAGACTGCACTGCTGTATATAACTGCATGCGTACTCAGTGCTTCATTTTCAAATATATTTGGCCATGTAATTAAGTGGTCACAGTAAAGTCGAATGACCAGTGGCGGAGCGCCCATACAGTCAGGGGGGCGGATGCCCCCCCCCCCGCCTGACGGACTCAAATGGACTGCTGGCGCCCTTTTCAGCTTTTTACCACTTTTTACTTATTCGCGATTATTGACTTTTTTATTGCGCTCTCATCTACCTCATTTGTCACATTTTTTTGGCGATGACACCTATTTATTCTTCGTTTATCTGCAAATTAGCAAGGCCCGGAAAGGGTCATTTCCGGCGATGTAGGGAGTATCTTTACTCAAAAATTTGGGTACGCTCCGCGCCAACCCGTGGTGGCGCTCCGCTTTGATAGTGTCGGAAGCGCCCCTACAGACCATCTCGCCCCCCTTGACCAATACCCCTAGCTCCGCCACTGCGAATGACTTTACCATTCCCTAACCTTTATCTCATGTTCTAACGTTCACATTAAATCTTTCTGAGTCCGTTCATATGGACAACGTCAAAAAGTAAGTAAAATCGGTTAACTTGCCGTTCGCTGTTTCCATTTGAATCCACTTCCAGAAAAACGCGGACATGTACATCGTTACACATCAGCGCGTATACCTACTTATAGTTTTGGAATTCCTCCTTAAAGGTAATCTGAATAGGCCCCAAACTACAGCACGCTATAATTGCTAGAAGTTTTCAAAATGTACTTTCGTGGGGGTCTTTTCTATCCATATTGTCCATATTTGAATATCTATAGCATATTTGGGGCCAATACAGCATACCTTTAAGTCGATCAGCTTCTCCTGATCAGCGCTAATTAGTTTAGAAAGTTGGACAAACCGATTTTAATTACAGAAGAGGGAAAATACGACGATTATTCTCTATATTAGAATGTCGAATGAAGTTAAAGTTTCGCCACATATACACATGTTATGGATGGAATCTTTAGCTGGTATAGTGTAGCCATATACGCGATGTGCGTGCATGATAGACCACTCGCTTTTAATCCCCTTAATTGTCAGACGGTCAATTAACAAGTTAAAGACAAAGAGATGGTGCTCGTTTTTTTTTTGCTTTTTTTTGTTTGGGTTGATGGACATGGCGTTCATAATCCTCGTACTGAGAATGTATACCCACTCTCTCAGTGGATTTAAAATGCACAAATCCACTATACCAGAAATGGTAATTTTGAATAAGTAAAATCGATTTTAATGGACATGTACGGAAAATGCTGGCAGGATTCTGCCATGGGCTTTCAATCTTGAGCGTCATAAAGGTTGAAGCCAAAAAGAACGTTCCGCGTCTATGGTAGGCCGCATGAGAAATAATTGCTGAGTTATGTCCGACATAATGGCTGAAATATGCAGGCGCGTAGCCAAGGGGGGGGGGCGAAGGGGGCAGCCGCCCCCCCCCCCTTTAGCACGTTTTTTAGATGCAACTTACAAGGCCTGGGAAGTGCCATTTCGAGCGATCTGGGAGGCATTTTCAGCCAAAATTTCCTTGTACGCTTCGCGCCAACTCATGGTGGCGCTACGCTTAGATAGTTTGCAATGCCAAATCTACGGCTCTGATAGTTTGCCTACATTTTCGCCCCTCCCTTGGCAAATTCCTGGCTACGCGCCTGGAATTATGTCCGACATAAATCCGAATAGTATGAACCACATAAATACGAATTATGTCGGACATAAATCGACCAATCAGGTGAGCGCATCTCGATGCTTATTTATGCGGTACATTAATCGTATTTATGTACCGCATAAATCCGAATTATGTACCGTATAAATCGTATATCTACCACATAAATCCGGATTCAGGAATCTTCCAAGCTCAGCATAGCGTAATGCTCTTCGAAGATAATCAAACCGGTTCAAAGCATTGCGAACAAACATCGGATTGTGTGGGATTGGGAGTCAACATTTGTCAATAACCTACAAGTATCGTTCGCTTCTCGACGAAAATCACGCAGATGTAGTACCTAGTCTATCATGCGTGCCATTGCGTTATACTTTGCTTTATACAGCATAAATAACTGCGCTGCTTTCACGCTACAGCAAGAGGGATTTAACACTAGCTCAGAGCAAGATAACAGCTTCAAAATTCGCTGATGTGATTGGTCTATTTAATGCCGGTATTAATTCTATTTAATGCCGGTATTAATTATATTTAATGCCAGTATTAATTCTATTAAATGCTGGTATTAATTCTATTCCATGCCGGTATTTACTTCTATTTAATGGCGGTATTAATTATACTGAATACCGTCATATGAAGCTACATGGTGATTGGCTGAGAATAAATTACCGGTAATAATTTTAGTTCATACGGACATTAAATCAGCAATTATTTCCCGTATGGCCTACCCATGGAGGTTCTGTTTTTACCTCCATGGCCTACCATACGCGTCAGTCAGGAAGTGAAGGCCAACCCGATAAAAATGATCATCAATTTTCCTTGCAACGTTATAGTTGAGCTTGTACACCAAGGTGTATTTCTCTAAAATGCATACTAACAATGCGTTGCATGTAGTACAACTATACCGTCAGATAAAGCAAACCCGTATTTTGCTCGCGCCGTCAACCATGCACGTCAAATTGTCCTGGCAACATAATAGTTGAGCGTTTCACACCAAGGCCGCCCAAGCTTGTGTATTTCTCAACAATGCATACTAACAATGTGTTGCCCACGTATAGTATATGACCATACCATCCGATAAAGCAAACCTGTAGTTTGATCGCGTCAACCATGCACGTAAAATTTCCATGGCAACACTACTTATTTGAGCGTTTCAAACCAACTGTATTTCTATAAAATGCATATGCGCTGCAAAGAGATTCTCATGGACAAGTAAAATCTTATCGTACGAGCGATTGAAGGCGCTAATTCAACTTGCTATTGTGAAATTCTTGAGAGTGTCAGCTGGTTGCTATACAAACAGGAGTTGATGTAGTTATATAGCTCCCTGGTAGAAGGATCCAGGAAACTCGGCAAACTTCGACGTCATATGTTGATACCAGCTTTATTTGCAGTCACGTGACTATGGGCGTACACGGCTTCATATTGGCGTACACGGCTTCATTCTTACCGTTTCAGTGTCGCCCACGTACAATCTATACCTGCGAACAGACAGTGAGTGAGGGACATTATCAAAAAGAAAAACGTCACTATTTGAAAAGGTGAGTTTAGATTTGAGAGATATTTTTAAGGGGTTCACTGATTAGATCTATTTATGTTCCGATATATGAGGCCTTTGTTTATATTACATATTAGGCCTATACTTAATTTTGTTGAACACTCACGAAGATACCTTCATTTGTTCCGGGAAGAAGCAGGCGCGTAGCCAGGAATTTGCCAAGGGAAGGGCGAAAATGTAGGCAAACTATCAGAGCCGTAGATACGGCATTGCAAACTATCTAAGCGTAGCGCCACCATGAGCTGGCGCGAAGCGTACAAGAAAATTTTGGCTTCAAATGCCTCCCAGATCGCTGGAAATAGCACTTCCCAGGCCTTGTAAGTTGCATCTTAGCATTTTTCTCTTTTGAAATTACTAGCGATATCATAAAAACATTAAAGTTAAAAAAAAAATATGCTCAAGGGGGGGGGGGGCGGCTGCCCCCTTCGCCCCCTTGGCTACGCGCCTGGGAAGAAGAGCATTACAAATAAGCCTGGCAATTTGACTTAAAAATTCACAAAGTCGGATGTTCATTTCCCGTCAAACTGATGAAAGGTTCGAAATGACAATATATTCTCTGATAGGAGCCATAAATGTCTTCTCTCAGAGGCATGGAATTTGTACTATTCGAATGTTTTCGTCAGGACTTCGTTCAGGGAAGAACACTTTGGAGTTCAACGTAAACTCTGGAGAAAAATGATGACCCTGATTTTGCATACATTTCAGGGTGTACAATGATAACTGTATTCAGATTCAGAGGACCATTTCCTGTAGCGCAGGCACTCCTACTATGGGAATAAATAGTTGGGTAATTATTGATGATATCAAGTTGATCATAATTACAGTAAGGAGATTATAGCGAAGCTTCGAAGAAGAAGTCTCAATCTTCAGCAGTTAATTTAATCACCAAGTTCGAAACGTTATGAAAGGACCCACAAAAATTCAATTTCCCAAATATATACTACAACATAAAGCTAATTTACTTTAATATAAATATAACAAACAATGAATAAAGTACCCTCGTACAGTGGCGGAGCTAGGGGTATTGGTCAGGAGGGGCGAGAATGGTCTGTAGGGGCGGTTTTGGCACTATTCTAAGCGAAGCGCCACCACAGGTTGGCGCGTAGCGTACAGAAATTGTTTGAGTAAAGATACTCCCTAGATCGCCGGAAATGACCCTTTCCGGGCCTGGCTAATTTGCAGATAAACGAAGGTAAATAGGTGTCATCACCAAATTACACCAACAAAATGTGACAAATGTCAATAGATGAGAGCGCAATAAAAAAGTCAATAATCGCGAATAAGTAAAAAGTGGTAAAGAGCTGAAAAGGGCGCCAGCATTCCATTTGAGTCCGTCAGGGGGGCATCCGCCCCCCCTGACTGTATGGCCGCTCCGCCACTGCCCTCGTACCTCACCTCTCACCTCATAGATTCTATATATATCTATCTATAGGAAACTGTGTGACCATATATATGTAAACTCTGGTCGAAACTTGTAACTATCCAATAACAACAACCATTAAAGAGGGCACTCACCCATGCATGAGTGTATCTAGGGGGAAAAACTCTCATCAAAATTCATAACAGGAAATGATTCACTCTTTAATTCTAACTACTACAAACAACTTGAAAAAAAAACCTTTTTATATTTTCTAAACAACGATCTTCTAAACATGTAAACACTCTATGAAACCCAAATATACGATTAATTGGATCGCCGGATTTGTTTTGTGTATGTTTACGTGGCTTATCGCCTAATGTTGGCTTTACGGAATTGAAGATTATAAGGAACAGCAGCTACTTTATAGTAAAAGTGTCCCCTTATTAACCAGCAAATCAGTGGAATCAGGGGATACTCGAGGCTGACCAGGAATCAAATGACCCTCGGCCCTGCTTGTTTTTTTGCCCCTTGCCCTTTAGCCAAAATTTTGTCATTCTTTTGAAATCACTTTCGCTTTGTATTTGTGTATCATTTTCATTTGTTGCTAACCCTATCTGAAAGGGACTTTTAAGATATATGCAGGGCTCGTTTCAATTACAAAACCATGTTGAAACATGCACATATAATTGATAGAGTTTGAAGGAAACTTGAATGAGATTCAAGGGTATACCTCTGTTCTCAAAGCATGGGCTGGACTGCTGCAATATGATAAAGGTATCTTGATTGCATCTAAAATTGTAAACCATACAAGATGCACTCTATTAAATTGGAAATAAGATTTTTGCTTACTTTCTAGACTTCTATAGATTATAAGTTGGAGTAGATACAATTTATTAATGTCATTATATTGAAAATACTTGGGATATATGAAAATGATTACAAAATTTGAAAGGTTGTTTTCAGGGGTTACGCAGAGAGCAAACCTACAAGTTGAACATATTGCTTAATTAAAGTTTAATAAGTATTCATGTATGTATTTAGCGAAAATGAAACTTGAGATTGAAAGAATAAAAAAAAACAGAGATCAGAGTCTGATTAAATGGCATATGGGTGGGAACTATAGTAGGTAAATTGAAGAGCCCATGAGCAAGTTGGAAACAAAAATGAGGAAAAACCAAAACAATATTGGCATCGTCGGGATGAGGGTAGAGAGGGCAAGGAGAGCCGGTTGCCGACAAGTAAATGAAGAAGTTGAAAAACATGGATTTAATTTAGAAAGCATGTTGTTCGTTGTGAGATTCATTTAGGCCTACTAAATGCATCTTTTCCATAACATTAGTCTATCTTTTAAAGTTCTCAGTACTGTATCATTGAAAGAACCTTTACAGGAATTCGTAACCACTTATCTATCCATTAGTTGACAGTGACGGTTTATGTCGTAAGCAAATGACTAATTCCAGTTGGCTACAGTATTTTAAATGTATTCTGACTACATGTTAACATATCGATCCGAATGCGGTTCAATGATGTTATGTCATCATTCCCGAACCCACCCCCGACCCACATCACCCGGCTCTAACGTCCCAGCTCTGGACAAAACCTAGATCTTAACGACATTGTGTATGAAATTGTTTAAGAAGTCAAGTTGCATGGCATGATGGGACGGATACTCTCGGGTGTAAATGTGTGGATCCGTATAAAGCTCAGTAACCAGTATATTGGCAGGCGCCGTTCATTTTTTGATGTATAGCAAGTCCTGCATGCACCGTTGGTGTGTTATTAGTGTTATTATTTATCACTTCTAAAGTACTAATTAATCCTTTTTTATTCTTCCTACGTTCTGCACCCCAGTGGACGGACACATACATGGCCTAATTGGAATACATCATGATTAACATGATAAATATATTGATTTTTGCTTGTACCCGCCTTTTTATGAAATATAACTAAATTATAACATGATAGAAATATTTTATGGTTTATTGTGAAAATATTTCATTGATTGAGACATCTTGTATACTTTCCGTTCAATTTTAAAGACATTAATTAATGAATTTATCAAACTTACACCCTAAAGGCAATGTATAAAGAAAATCCATCCATCAGGTCATCACTATACTATCCCCTTAATGAAACGGAATGTGAAATTGTGCAGTATACGCTCACATGCACATTCATAATACCCAACCCAACCTCGTGTGAATCCTCAAATGAAAAGTAGGAAACAACTCTGTTCTTGTTCAAGCGTTTCCAAGTTGTACTACCGGTATATATATTACAGTTTAAAGATAAAAATTATAAATAGGAGTCATAAAATACGTTAACAGGAAGAATAAACTAATATAAAAGAGGGGGAAAAGTGTAAAGATAAAAGGATATCATATAATATGAATCTATACATACAAACGTTAATACATAAAACGATAAAACAAACATACTACAACCAAACATTCCAAGAATAACTAACATAAAAGATGGGAAAAAATGTTAAGATGATAGGATATCATATAAAATACATCTACACATACAAAAGGAAATACATGAAACGTTATAACACAGACTGCAACAAACATTGTAAGTGCTCGGATGGACTGTATAAAGCAGGCACGGTATATACGGGAGATATTTTATTTATTAGTTTTTATATTTCATTTGTGTATTCATTCCAGTATAAATATACGATTTATAAAGAGGAGTCATAAAATACGTTAACAGGAAGAATAACTAAAATAAAAGAGGTGGGAAAAGGGTTAAGATGATAGGATACCACATAAAATACATCTACACATACAAAAGTTAATACATAAAACGATATAACAAACATACTATAGAAAAACAAACATTCTAAGTGCTCGGATGGAATGTATATAAAGAAACACGGTATATAAAAGAGTTTCTGTAAACTTGTGTTCTGTATTTTGACAAGATGTGGAGATTTCTTAGATTTATGTTCGATCTGTGCAGAAGACTTTTTAGTACAGTATACAAAAGGTTGTTCTGATCACTGTTTATCATATTAGCCATTCTTGTGAAATCAGTTCTTGCAGCAGCATTTACAGTTAAAGTATATTGTAATCTAAATTAAATATAGCTGATGTGTATTTGAGAAACTTCATTTTAATTCTTTCTTTGTCTTTTTGCAATATAAAATGGTACCAGACAGGCACTGCATAGACCACATGTTGTAGAATAATAGTATTGAAAAACACATTCATTTTGGTTTAAGAAAGACACCAACGTAAAGCCACACTATAGATACTATATAGCATACTTTGCTGAATACTTCTGATACATGGCAAGAAAAGGTCAAACTGTCATCGATGTAGACTATGGAACGCGAAAAGGACCACAACATATGATGATGTTAACGATGATCTAATTTTATACGATCATGTACTGAAAACTTACGATCATGTACTAGAAATACACGATCATGTACTAAAAATTTACGATCATGTACCAAACATATTATACGATCATGTACTAAAAGTATACGATCATGTTCTAAACATATACGATCATGTACTACAAACGTACGATGTACATCAAAACAAATACGATCATGTACTAATAATGTTATGTTCAAAAAAAGTGGCGTCTGCATACGCGTATGTATATTCATATGTGGCGTATGCATACGAGTATGAATATTCAGTGAAACTCATTAAGAACCATTAGGGGCGGGGCTTCGGTATCAACTTTGATATTCCTAGGGGTACGGTACTTTGTAATCAACGCGTAGCATACTATATTATTAATTTGAAGTGAGTAATAATCACTGAGGATAGCGACCGCGTGTATTCATCCAATATAAGCACCGCCCCAAGAGACACTTATATATGGATATTCATACGCGTATTCAAACGACAATAATGGATATTCATACGCCACTTTTTTGTAACTTGCGCTTTTTCATCATCATCACAAGTTTTCAGTACATGATCGTATATGTTTTGATGTACATCTTACGTTTTTAGTACATCATCGCATGTTTTGATGTACATCTTAGGTTTTTAGTACATCATCGTATATGTTTAGTACATGATCCTAAGTTTTTTAGTACATGAACGTATAAAATTAAATCATCATTAACATCATCATATGTTGTGGTCCTTTTCGCGTTCCATAGTAGACTCCCAGGTACTCAGTTTTGGAGGTTCTAGGAACCTCAGATCGGTCAAACATAACACGTTGCGATCTTGATAGAATGCGACCTTCATGTTTTATGTCTTTGTTTTTGTTTATACAAAACTTATTTCCTTTTTTGCGGTCTCATGTAGAAAAAGGTATACATTAGGCTAGAGTGATGCCTGTGATGAGCAAAGCTGCCAATAGATATAAGAGAAACTGTATTTCTTAAGTCAAAAACATGAGTGTGAATACATCTTGATCTTAGTGAGCTTGAACCGAGGGAGAAATATTTCTTAGTTAAGTTGACTAGCCTAGCTACTTCAGCACAATGCTACAGCAATATATGGCAGTTAAGAGCTCTCCGATGGTGAGGAATGGCAACAAGTATAGCTGTAATTATTTCAACTTAGTTCAACCTTATTGAGAGTTTTTGCAACATGCACACAGCGCCCCCCCCCCCCCCGACAAGTAAATTGCAATGTATCCAAGTTTTAACATGTTTCGTTTCACAAAAGTGTAAAAATTGTGCACCAAGTGGCTCCCTGTGAGTTTTCATGTTTGAAAAATCTCCAGACTCTGAGGGGGAATGTACCATCCTCAGAACCCCCTTATACACCACGTAAGCCTACACGAGACATGCTGCGTTAACACGCGGAGGTACACATTCAAAACATTCCCAAAGGAAATCATGCGTATGCCCATAGAGAAGAGTGTTCCAATCTCATTATAGTATGTATTCAATTTTGATAAGGAAGATTAAAAGTCTCTTTGAGGAACTATACCATCAGGATTTCAGTACAAGAGATCTAAGAAAATTGGCAGTGGCGCAACCCTGTGATGTCAGAGTATAAGATCACACTGATAAAATGGAAATATATCCCTTACTGCCAAGTAACTTTGCACTCACATAAGGATATGATAAGGAAGATTAAAAGTCTCTGTGAGGAACTATGCTACATGATGTCAGTACAAGAAAATTGGTAGTAGAACATATTTGGCGCAATGCAGAATATGTCGTATGCACCACAAGGTTTTGAAGCAGTCTACTTTTTCTGGCTGGAGTTCCTTCTAGAGTGCTGTTTTGGCTCACCCCTGTGATGTTGGAGTATAAGATCACACTGATATATAT
>KN884347.1:0-13412 GCA_000934455.1 Apostichopus parvimensis
TAGCCAGAGCAGTTGAACACTAGGTACAGACTATTTTTTTTTGAGGACTTGAAGCAAGTCTAAGGTAGCTCTCAACTCCAGGTGTGAATAATAACTTAACAACCAAAATACACATGCCCTTGGCATTGTCACCATATTTTGAATTCTTCACCCCGCTCTGATATATAAGGCATCCCCTCAAGGTGCAGACGAGACAGCAAAATTAATTCTATGGAATGTTTTGCTCCATTTTATGTTCCTTTTCTTTCTCCCCATTTCTTTTTTCCTCCACTCTCTTTCAGTTTCATATTTGCGATTGTGATCTCACTGCGACCTGTTTTCTTTCCATTTTTTTTTTTTTTGGAAGTTGAAATTTGTATAAATAATAGTTTCGCAAGAGCATACACCTTCTTCGTTAGACACATTTTGTCAGGTCTGTTGTTCAGTATGGTGACACTTTGCCCTTCAGTATCTTGATTTATAAAATTTGATTGAATTCTTTACTCTTAGAAGTTAATGTACATTCCAAAACCATTGACAAATGCCTTAGGGATTGCTGTAAATACAACCTTATCGCAAAATAGTACATTTCTAAGAACTGCATATATATATATAATATATGTATTGTACAGTACTGTGGATACATATTGTGGAGCACTTACATCCACTTTGCTGAATTGATCTTGCAGTATACAGGAAATGGGACACAGAATTTCAAAATGGGGGGGGGGGGTGTGGGAGGGCAGAAACCAAACCAAATAGAAAGTGACATCTTTGGCAGAACCACACCTACAATACACATGAACACCACAGCTCCCAAAAATACTGGGGAAACCATGCCCACCACCAGCCATCCCTCTCCCTTCCCTTCTCCCCTAGGGTGTGACACCATGATTATAATGGGTAAAGGGCATTGGATGTAGAAAGGCTGAGACTATGATCCTCTCTTGAGAGATCACTGGATCCTAGAAATATTGCTCTAAAATATATATATATTCAGTGTAGCACTACAGGCCGAAAATGTGTGCTTGCAATTTACAGAAAATAATATAACTGTACTGTACACAGTATTCAGCATTTCCTACATGTTTAATGGTTTGGACTTGATTAACTACAAGTTCGAGACACATGTACCTCATAAATTAAGCCTTTGCAACACTGACTCTTGAGAAACACAAACTTTTGTGAACGCCTAATATCCAAGTCCTAAGTTTGTCACAGTTATAAACGCAAACAGAATCGAGATCTATGATGCAATGATTTGCACTGGTCAGTCTCTGTCACAGGTAATCTGCATTATGTACATATCATTAACATTATATATTGAAATGTGACAAACAACTATGTTATGGTGATATTTTCTCAACATATTTCCATGAATTAACCGGTGTCTACTCTTATAAGTAATATCCCAACAACAACTGTACTTGTTATTAGACTGTACAGTAGCCTGGTGTTATAAATAGCATAATTGTTGAAGTAATGAAACAATGTTCATCTATGAACTAGGTATCATCAAGGAGCATCCATCGCCACATTTCCATCGTTTTGCAAATACATTTGTAAATTCAATTGTTGGTATTTGGCAATTTATGTTGTACAAATCATATCATACATCAGTATTAGTATTTCTGTTCAAACTACCTCATAAAATCAAAATAAACAGTTGCAATCACCCATTTGTAAAATTCTTACTGAAAATGATGTTTACACTATGACATTACTTTAACTATTCCCTCAAAAGATGTTTCAAAGGGAATTTAAGGTTGCAAGGGATAAGAAAAAGTTTGTATTTTATAATCATAAACTCCACTAACTTAGAAAATTGGAGTATAATGGCTATGGAAGGATTAGGATACCCATGTATTGTGCTCTTCTTTAAATGTAATGTACAATGTAATGTACACAAAGTACTTACTGTTACACTTCCTGCTCCTTTTCACTGAAGTTAACATGTTCCATGGTAGTCAACCACATTTACAGTAGACCGATACAGATCTATGCAGCAATACCACCCTTTAACCCCCTTTGCTCCCTCCCCCCCCCTTTCCATTTCCTATCCACACCAAGAAAGCATGTAAGCTCTTAATCAGATATCAGGAGTATGAAATATTTGAAGCTCTAGGGCTAGGCCATAAACAATTGCTTACCCCACAGAAAGGGGATGTGTTAGCACATAATACTGTTCTGGACCAACTTCCATAATTTGAGAGTGTTTGATCAAAAGCTACGCAAATTAAAGACAGAAATACACACGTTAATCATGATAGACAAAATGATATGGTTATTGTATTTAATTCACATCACGATGCATTAATAATAATAATAATCATAATATATTCATTTATAGAGCGCAACAATATGCAAATGCATTTCTATGCGCTTTACAAAATGAGTTTTTCAACATTCTCTTGGATACGTTCAATGTCGGTGCCTCTCTAATAGCACGTGGTAGAGAGTTCCAAGTCTGCGGGGCTCCAGCACTAAAAGAATTTGAACCCCGAACAGACCTGCATCTAGGGCACTGAAGAAATGTAGTATCTACAGAGGAACGAAGATTGCGGGCAGGACGATAGAGATGAACCATGTATCGTCCAAGTACAGAGGGGGTTTGAATGTCAATGTCGAGGATTTATAAATTAAAAGATACTGCTTGAACTTGATTCTGTAGTGTATGGGTAACCAGTGTAGGGCGACCAAATGAACAGAAGCACTGTCACGTTTACGCCCTCTTTTGAATTACGAAAGCTTGAAATGTTTAGGTGTAAATATTCAGGAAGAAATATACTACCTGGAGCTAATTTAGACCTAGGTGCATGTGTGAAGCATTCCACCAACAAGCAATGCAGTATGTAAAATATCTGCATAGAACTCATTCCCATAGGCACTATACTGCAGTGTAAGTCTAACACTAAGTTGAACTCAGTGTTAGTAAGTTCTAGGCTCAAATAACTAGAACGGGGAGAACAATGTCATGCCAAGTGACCTGAGGCACACAAAACTTTTGGGCCCTTGTGACAAGACAGTACCAGTGGGTAATGGAAACACTGTAATGTCAGAAGGAACAGACATGAACAGGAGTGTTAGCTCAGTGGTTAACCCCGGTGCCTTCCAATCATAAGGTCCCCAGTTCGAGTCCCTCCAAGATTAATGTAGTCGTCCAGTTACAGAGTTGTTGACAATTGACAATCATGGACGTTAAATATGAATATTAGAGATTGACTTCGGTCAGCTTGCGGCTTTGATAAGCCAAGGAGGCTTCTTCGTGGGTTCCTGCTTGCAGGAGGATCTAAAATACATACATATATACATTCGCTACAAAATGGTTATTTCGGGCACCGCATTTCGCTTCATAAATCCCTACAAATGTTGCAGCAGTATTCAGTTCATCTGTGACTATAATTCGCTAATTAGTATTCTAATATGTGAGAGTAAGTGAATTAAAAAAAAAAACCTGTACTAAACATTACAACTGTCCTCATTATTTTGAAATGTAAACCACTATGACAAAAGTTATTACGTTAACCATCCCAATTATTCTAAAATGGCACTGGAATAGAAACATTTTGCCACCTATAAATTGAAGGCCTACAGAATATGGATACAATCCCCTTCAACTCTTAACTTTCCACAATTATCAAGTCCTTGTGTAAAGCTACTATGTGGCTTGGTTTAATAATGCATCGCACAAATGATGTCTCAAGTTACTAACCCTAAAATCATAACAGGCACGGCTTTGAGCATCTATGTTCTTATTAATTCCTGCATCAAATGAGTGCAGGGTGGTGTTAGCAACAGGCTGCGTCTTTTTATTGTGATTTATAGTGATTTACCATCCAGTCCTACTTGCCACTAAATAAATCTAGAGCTTGGGTCTGGTAATTTCCATCCTCCTTTGTACTAGGAAGCATTAAAAAAAACTACTACAAAATAACTGTTTTTTTAATCTGAATTTTCTCTGTTATTTCCTTAAAACTCTGTTTGAATTGTTGAATTTCATTGACTTTGATCTTGTACACCAAGGACAGTGACAACACGTAGCACTTGGTAGGTGTACTGCAGTACTGGACGGAGCATAAATACAGAGAATAATTGGTATTTGTTTTGTCTTCAGTTGCCTTATACCTGAGAGCTGATTATACCTTATGTCATAGTGTTACAAACAGACTACAGTTGTACATGTTGAGAGCCATGCTTTAACTTTCGGCCCCCAATTAGTCCATAAATTTCGAAGTTGTAATTTTCTTAAAATTATGGTACATTTCTATGAAAGTCCCATTATAGCTTACCTTGTGAAAATTAGGAAAAGGTATATTGTAATGAAGCTGAATGTCTTGTTAAATACGTGCAGTTTATACGGCGCAAGCTGAAAAACAAATGCTGCCTTTTTTTGCCGGACAAACAAGGCCCCCCTTTTTCTGTGCTTCCGCTGTGACGAGACCATACACTGTGTCAGCACTCTCCCCTTTTCTAGTTTTAGGTTAGGCTAGGCCTCACTCTGTAACAGCTAGGCTATGTCTACAGTAATCTAGGCCTCAAGTCCTGGTAGGCTCAGGCAATATAGGCCTAGCCTAGGCTATATTTTCAATGTAACAATGTACTACTAAATTGTTTTGTTCATCTTATGGCCTAATTTGCTTCTAATTTTCTCCTTCAATTGTTACCATATGGTGGTAATGATACAATAATAAAATTTCTTTCAAAGATAATTACATAGTTGGTAGAATTGACTGCCAGTTTGGTACTGTGACACTCAGAATGCTTGGAGGTTTAGGCTAGGACTTCACACTAACTTAGGCTACGTACCTGGCATACGATGAATGGTTTCTGTTGTTTACGTTTTGCCGTCTGCTTTACGTTAATCCTAACAAAATCATCGCCTATTATTTTGCTATGCAGTTTCTCAAGTTTTACCTTAGCCCAAGCTATCAGTATGCCTCAAAATTATAGAAAACTTTCTGCTTACCAATGCGTTTCAATCTAAATGCACCTGATTCTCAACAAATCCTTGCTATTCGAGTCCTCCGTTGTTTAAAGTTTTTGCTTTTTTTGAGAGGTCAGAGGTCAAGAGTCACTATAGGCACATGCCGAGGTCAACATCGAGTGCAAGTGAGCATTGAAAACCTGGATGGTATGTTACGTGCATGAAACACAAAATATCGTAACTGTAGTTTACTCTTGAATAGAGTTTGTTGAAGGTGAGGGACCCCTATTGAGCTAAGGAAGAAGGGGTATAAAGTAGCTAAGCCAAATGTGTAACTGTTGAGTTCCGTGAGTTGGAAGTTTGAAAACGTATCGACTTAAATTCGTTCCTTCTTTAAATGATAGATTGGAGATCAAAAATGTTGTAGAACTTTCGATCCTTTGAAATAATACCTGACACACCCTTGATGTTATAGGCAATTAGTTCAATTTTCCGTATCGTAATCACGTATATAATAAATGTTTTAATGAAGTTCTCAAGATCTGTTAGGTACAATGCTCGAAAGTTAAAGAAGAGGCAATGTACCTGAAACATATTCTGTTACACAAATCTATCAAACTCTAATCAAGAATGATGAAAATTATGCATTAACATTCACAAGTTTGTAAATAACAAATAAAAAACTTGCATAAAATTTTAGGGCAGCAGTTTTTGTTTTCTTTACTGGACTAAATGGTTAATAACTTGCTTTATAGAAGTAGTCAGGAAGTGTAACAGCTAGATAGATCTCTCAGTTTAATAGGTATCCAGTTGTGTTTGGATATATCCGATGGCTAAGTTGGTCAGAGTAAAACATATTTAAAACTCAACGCAAAGTACTGCCTTTTTTAGGTATAAGAGGTTAATATTTTGTTCATTAACTTTGCAGTTTCCCTCTTAGAATGAAACACAAGCCTCCACCTACCAAGGGTAGTATCGTTCGCTGATCCAAGAAGGGCGTTAGATGATCCAAATTGGCTTTCTGATCGCCGTATAAACTTTGTGCAACCACAGATTTTTCCAGTATGCATTTCATCATCTAATGTGACAGTCGTTAATTTTGTTGTAAAATGTATGAGAAAATGTCAAAAATTTGCACATTCGGCACTTTTCTGGGGTTGAGCAATCGCGATAAACTGTGTCATCAGGGACAACCCCCACCCTCCCAAGATTCCCTCTCATTCAATGATGAAAGCCTACTAGAGGGCGGTATGAACTTTTATTATTCTCAAACACTCAGACGTATTTCTTGTATGAACTCACAAATGTGTCACTCGGCGAACCTCTTTTATTTTTGAGGGGGGGGGGGAGGGGGGATACAGACGAACGTTCCATATACAATAGTTATCAATATTACCTGGCCATACACTTGAAAGTAAAGAACAAAAATACAAACAATTACAAATCAAATTAATTTATAATTACGAAATCTGAATAGATTATCATACCCTATGTAAAATCATATCACAATCATCAATAGTTTTCCTACCTAACATTTTACAACCAGGATGCGTTTCCCCAACTCTATATCTCCTGCGAGTTCAACAAACTTGTATTGCAAACTCTCTCAAAGATTTCTCCCGCCATCAGTAGCGTAAAATTGTTTCATTCTAAGGAGGGGCGCAAGCTACCGGAAATCGGACATGTAAGTTGATTTAACTTGATGAGGTAAACAACAAAGTTACCCTAAACTTACCGACAAAATTCCATCGTCTTTGTGCATTCTTTACCAACATTTCCAGTAGGTGAATATTTTCCAACAACAGTAATTTTTTAATTTCGTTTGTTTTATTTGTTTTTTGTTTCTGTTTTTTTTTTCATTTAGCAATAGCGCATATTTAAGTAACATATATATATATGCATGGCCACTTTTTATATACAAAATTTAAAAAAGAGTATTTTTTTTACAGGGAACCTCTTACCATGACAAGGAGCAGCATGGTGGGGTCATCGTGCCCCCCCCCCCACCGGCTCTAGCAGGGTCTTTCCCTGCTCAAATGTTTCTCATCACCCTAACTGGTGCCTTCCGCTGACCATAAACCCATCTGATGAAGATAATAACAGCTGTCCAGAGCTTAAGGTTGTATGCAAATAAGTTTTTTAATTATAGTCTTTCTATATATGCGTATCAAATTGTGAACCTTGTATATTTAATGTGAGGCTGTTATCAGAGGTGCATCCCCCTTTTTTTGTACTAGGGGGTCTAAGATGTTAAGTCGTCCAGGGGAGGGGTTCCCCTCTCCCTTTCTGAGAAAGCTTGGCAAAATCGAGGGTGCTAAGCATGCAAAATGGTGCTATATGTTTTGAAACTTTTGCAATAATGTTGAAGAATTTTCGACTGTTTAGGTCGTACACATGTCATATATTTATGTACTGTACATTAGGAACGGTTGTTATATTCTCTCTGTCATACCCTGATGAAAGTTTACTACAAAACGTACCGTACAGTTTTCGAGGTTGCAGTGTTTGAAGACAAATTTGCACAAAAAGTGAACTTGAATCAACCAGATCCTGAAGCACACTGATAAATTTTCTTTAATGTTTCTCTTTATAATTTACATCCAACATTTAAACTTTAAAATTGGGATACATCTCAATATGAACACACTTCAGTCGTTGCCATATTGTTAAGTTTATATCCCTTAAGTTAAGTAAAATTTGAATCCTAGTCAATCCAAGGTCAAAACAATAAATGGGGGGGGGGGGGGGGGTGTCATGTTGTTGCCAGTGCCGGCATGCAGATATGCTTAAAACTAGGTCTATGATTAGTTTTACACGCAAGGTTTGTGTGTGGTTGAAAGGGGGATGTGTATCACTCCTCCCCACCCCCTCCACCCTCCCCCGCCCTGCCCTGCCTGGATCAGCGTCTGCTTGTATAGACGGGTACAAGGGTAAGGAAATATTCGAATTTAGCTTCAACGGCATGCCCGGTGATTGTGCCATGTAATTAACGTGCCCGAGGAGCTTGGAGTGGGAGGTGTTATGGGGTTCATTGCACTTCAAAGCGAAGCAAAACGTGCCATTTTCTGTCGAATATTTCCTTGATCGAGACCAACCAAACTGTGCAGCTTTATCATCCGATTCTTAATATTATTTTTCTAAACGAATAAACAGAAAACATAAACCATTGCGATGATGTATAATCTCGATATAGAACAAGTTGAAAATTTTCAATATTTAAAGTAAAGAATTCAACCAACTATTCACAAGGAGCAATCAAATTACGAAAATCATTTTTTTTGGGGGGGGGGTATTAATTCACATCACTCATGCTCTAAAGTCTTGTGTGGTTGGTAACAGAAAGAGTTGATATCTCATCGAAGGCTGTTCCGTTCTGATTATTTGATATTAGGCCTTTTGGCTAAGATCATGTGTAGTATCTGTTTCCTTTCGAGGGGAATGGTGATGCACACCTGACGATGATCACACAGTCACAGTCCCGATGCAAGGGGACTGGGGTTGAGAGCGGATCAGTCGTTTGGTAGTTTGGTTTTCGTGCCCAGGTTCTTTCCTGTGCGACTTTTCCTTAAAAAAAAGTAATCCCCGTCTCAAGATGCCACACTCTTTAACCTTGTTTTGTCTTGCAATCGGATTTTGCAAACGCTAACTGAGCTTTCTAAAGGCAGACTGTATAGTGACCAGGTGTTGCTTTCATTATCCTTCCTGGCATGGACAATCCTCATACCATCTCAGGAATTTATCTGGCATCCGTGTATGCAAATACGCCTCTTTGTTTCGGACGAGCTATCTATTGTTAGCCTACCGTACTTTGTATAACATAATGTGCATGATAATATGTGCCAAGAAAAGAGAAGTCGCTTAATTCCATTCCCATGTCAAGCATATCAGCTTTGATTCACCAAATGTTTTACTGAACAAATGTGTACGGCCAATTTCTCGGCCTTTTGGCTAAGATCATGTGTAGCATTATGATCCCCTTCTAAGGGAATCGTGATACACACCTGACGATGATCAACACAAACGTCATGATCATACTGTTACAGTCTCGATGTGAAGGGACTGGGGTTGAGAGTGGATTATTTAGTTATTTCGGTTTTTGTGCCAATGAATATCTTGGGTGACTCTTCTTAAAAGTACCAATTTCTTTCCTCAACTAAAGAAATGTAGTTACCGACGTCGAACATGTGATCAATACCACTAGCGATCAATACCACTAGCGCCATCGGTTTTGATGATCAATAATAATACAGCATTGTCTGCTTCTCTATTTAGTGTATAATACGCGTAGTATATCTTATCCAAGTACTGAGAGCAGACGACACAAAGGGCAGACAGCAAGTGAACAGAGCCGTATATAGGGACGGCTCTGCAACTGAAACAGTTACAGCGCCATCTCTTACTCGTTTACCCGGCCCGCTAAACCTAACACTAATCCCATGGGGAGGGGAGGGGAGGGATACGTCTGATATCCACCTCCTTTACGCACACACATGAGGACCTATCAGTGTTGTATCTCCTATAGGGTTGGCCTTAGGGCAGTCCCATAGACTTTAAAAGTTTCTTAAAGCGATCAGTTGATTCATCCCTGATACCGAGGCTTTCGCTAGACGTATACATTGACGTATACAAGACAGGTATTGCTCACCACCAGATATTCCCGCTCCTTTGTTTCGGCCATTTACATAGGCATGGAGCGATACCCTGAATAACATCGACTAGTCGTTAGTGTGACATGCCTAGTGAGCACCTAGTCTATGGATTGAGGCGATCCATGTATGGTTCAGAACTATGGTCGATTCTAATTCAGTCTGAGTTCAAGTATCTAGTTTCGAAACAAATCCCAGCCAAGGTGCGAGTCCGTGTCCAGATGCGAGTCCTAGTCCCGGCGCGAGTCCGAACATTCGAGTCCATAACACACAAGATCGAGTCCAGCCCACCACGTGCGGAATCCGAGCACGAATGATATGACACAATAATTACATTATACAAGTAATATACAATCACATGTCATCATTAACATATATGATATGAGTGGTCTGTGATGCATGACTCCTCCAAAAAGCTCAAGGAAATCTTATTATGATGATATACCAGTGATCTAACGGTACCACGCCACAGTTAGAGTAGTGCACATGTGATCGGTAAAAAGATGAGCTAACATGACGTAATGTAATGCTTGTTTAAGCATATTATCAGTTACCATCAGTGTTTTTTTAGCGTTTATGTGAAAGAGCATAATTTAAAGTAGGCCTACAGGTGGTGTGAAAATAGGGAGCTTTGAAGGTCAATAAACCATTTAGAAAATTATTTGGTTGAATGTTACCAAATGTAATATGAATCAAAGTTAAATATGAATGTAAGAGACTGACTTCGGTCAGCTTGCGGCTTTGATAAGCCAATGAGGCTTCTTCGTGAGTTCCTGCTTGCAGGAGGATCTAAAATACATTTAAAAAACTGTATAAAAAATGTTGTTATTTCTCCGAACGAGCAGGGTGCAGTATGCTAAACTTGCTCCTCTTCTAGCTCAAAATCTAAACGGTCATGATATGGACATTTGAATGGGAAAATATCTCAGCTATCATGTAGTGGGTAGGATATGTCAGTTGAAAGCTTCTTTCTATGCATCGGATGGGTCTTGAAAGTGACGAGTTTAGTGTGTAAGTAAATGGAACAATTACCGTGCGACAGCCAAATTAGGGGCTGCCATTGTGTTGTCATAGTACCACTAAAGGAAGAGATAACACCTTACTTTATTTTTGTTTTTCCCCCATTATTTTCATGATGCATAAAGTAAGCAGTTTGCCTGCTTAAGACAATGATATATGTGTTAGATAATACATTATAATTAAATTCTTGTAGCAGCAAGAGTTTGAAATCGACTCAGGCTTTATCAAAGAAAATGAATAAATTAATGAAGAAAAAAAAACCAACAAGAACAACAAAGGTAAGCAACTACAGACTTGTGTATTTCTGTTGTATACATAAATATAAATAATTTGCCGCCCACCCGTGAGTAATGCGATATTTTACTGTCAAACTTGCAAACAAAATGTTTTCGATGCTGTTTCAAACAGTTAAGGTTACATTAACGCAAATGACATTTTGGCATTTGGTCACATAATTTGTTTTTTTTTTTCGAAAGGGAAGATTTTATCTTACTGTATGCTAACTGATCAAAGACATGTGCAACAGGAACGCGGGTAGTGGAGTTGAGGGAGGGATGCTATGAAGGAGGGGAAAGGGATGAGCTTGAAGGGGTAATTGAGAAGCCTGCATGTGGGAGTGTGGAGGAAGACCCAAACAAAATGTCCGAATTGGGACATTAAATTGCTTAATCACTCATCTCTCGTACGTTATGCATAGGAACAGGGGTTAGGAGCCGGGGTGGGGGGGGGGGGAACTGGGGGCACCTCCCCCACTTTTGTCCAAAATAGCAAATGTGCCCTACTGGTAAAAAATGTGTCCCTTTCATGAAGAACTGCCATTTGGATATCTTAAGCCTTTCCTAATTTTAATATTTTATTTTAATTTTTCACGTTCACCATATATTGATAGCATATACTAACACATCATATATATTTAAGTGATATGGCCTGTGCATGTGTATCGGTTTATAGCATATAACGAGTGGTGGTTGTGGAATGAAAAAGTACCCCTCTGATGTTGTGCCCCCACTTTTTGGAAGCTTCCTACCCCCCTGCAGAGGAACTTACGATCTACAAGACTGTCAATATATCGAAGAGATGATTGCATTTAGATAAAGAAATACTCTTGGAGATGTTATTATAGCTGCCATTCAAACAGCTCGTTATATCACATTGTATGTAGTTTAGATCCTCCTGCAAGCAGGAACTCGCGAAGAAGCCATCATTGGCTTATCAAAGCCGCAAGCTGACCGAAGTCAGTCTCTTAGATTCATATTTAACGTCCATGATTATGAATTGTTAATTGTCAACAACTCTGTAACTGGACGACATACATTAATCTTGGAGTGACTCGAACACGGCGGGACCTTATGATTGAAAGGCATTAACCACTGAGCTAACACTCCCTAATTGGACAGCAGCAGCACAATTCACAATTCTATGTAATGTGGGTGGACGGAAGTGCAGCTAGCCAAGAGAAATATGTGTAACCCCCCCCCCCCTTCCCCTTCTCAACATTCCTATACTCCAAAATCACTATTCCACGCAAGTACGTGACTCCCCCGACATTTTTTTTTACATTGACCACGCCCATGGTCCACTTTGTATCTCTTAATCTCGACAACAATAATTACTACACCAATCGGAAATTCCCTGCTTGTAGCATCCGACACACACTCATTATAAACCATTATATACCATTGCATCAATTAAACATGAGTTCCAGCTCACGGCGTCACCTTATAATCCTGCCAGGCATCATACGAATTAAAGCTTCCCTGCTCCCAGCAACCATTGTTAGCAATACAATAGAAAGTTTACACAAAGATGGTCGTTTATCGATCCGGTAGCGAAAATGAAGCTACGAAATCAGAGTACATTTTTAGTTACACCACGCAAGGAAAACTTATACAGGCTGAACATATACAAACTTACTGGGAAAAGGACAACATTTGTTTATCAAATTAAAGGAATTTGATATTTTTTTGGAAAGAGAAACGACAAGGACTTCAAAAGGTGTGAATGGTGTTATTGTTAAAGTGACACCTTATACGGAAATAGCAAACAACAAACGACAATCGAGAAATTTAAGGCCGAGGGATACATACCAACATGGACGCGTTATAACACTTTCATCGGAATTTCTATTGTGGTGTATTATTGTTATATCCTATACATATTGTTTATAAGTTATAACGTATAAAGTGTACTGATGCAACTTGGAAATCTGTGGAAAAGTGGAGAACATTTTCGAAATGGATCAAATGTTGAAATGTTATGATGGAGTAATTTGAAACAAAAGAAATATTTTAATTAGACGTACCGTACCTGTTAGCTAAAATTCGATTGCATAACAATTTCCAAGGAGTACTAACGACAACATATTTACATCCCATGATGTCTCAAAAAAATTAATATCCCATAGAGGAATATAGCCTACTTATAACAACATTACTTTATGATAACAATCACGCAACGAAAAAAAGTAAGGATTTGTATGAGAATGATTTCAAGTGGAAAAGAAATGTGGATTTTATTGAACTATGGAGTGTTTATGGTGGCGTTAACATTGGTCACTGGACAAAGTAAGTCGTTTTTAAAGTTTCTATGTTTTTCCTTTTGACTAATTACAACCAAATATTGCATAACGTATTGTATGTCACAAGGGAGGCATTGTTAGTCTGAGAGAAGTATGTTCATTTTTAAATCAAAGTTCTACATTATAAAAGCGGCCGGCAGTTCACGAAATTTTTTGATTTAAAGACCAGAGGCAATGCAGTTTCAGCATTTTAGTACAGTATATACTGTATGGCTACGCTGTAACTATGAACCGAAGCCTTCCTAACTGCAGAGAGAGGGGGGGG
>KN884347.1:13497-50594 GCA_000934455.1 Apostichopus parvimensis
GGGAGAATATCCAACATCTGTTATATAAGTGTATCTAATTTGACATAGCCTACATGTTAGTGGAACATTTGGTCTTTGTCCACTGAACGTTTTTAGAATTTTTCCTTTGTTATGATTTAAATGAAACGCCGATTTTTTGTGATCATTCTTATTATTATTACAAAAATGTTTAAGAGGGTTGCAAGACTCAGTTACCAAACTACCAAAGTGCTATTCTCCCCCAAAAAGTTGATAAGAGGAATTAAATAAAAACATCACAAGAAATACGAATAACAAACAAATTGAACAATAAGATAATGACATTAAAATTAATTAGTTAAAATTACTATAACAAATATTAAGATTAAGAAGTAATTTTAATAAGACTTTTAAAAGAGCATACAAACTTTGCTTTGTTTTACACTAAATTGCAATTGCTTCAATTCTTTTGCAGCAAGATATACGAAAATCTTTTCTTATGGTAATCGATTTGTCCTAATTTGAGAAATAAAGTTGAAGGTCACCTAAGAGAATGGATATGAAAATCATCTAAAGAAGTATGTCTGTAATATACTGAGTGGTATCTCCATTTAAAGATATATAAGTCATAATTAATCTCTTTTCCTTCACTTTATCATCAAAACACAGCCATCCCAAGAGCTTAAACATACTACCTCTTTAAATCTTTCGTCGAAAGCTGCATTTAGATTGTAGTTGCCGCATTTTGTACTTTAAGAACCCTTTCATCATTATTACGGCCATAACTAAGCTGCAGTAATCTAAACTTTGTGAAATATATAGCAAATATATTATAAAATACTAGTATCATGATCAGTGAATGGTTTCATTCGCCATCATAGTAATACAACTCTTTCATTTACCATTTTTCAAACGGAGTCCACTTGCTCATGCCATAAGAAGTTACTATAAATTTTAACACCAAGTTGAGGAAGTCTTCACGTCTCACACTTTCAAGACGCCAGAGGAGTGTCATTTTCAGTGACAGATAACTAATTTTCTTGATTCAATTTATAGCCATTTTCTGCTTCGAACCAATCAACGTTGTTTTTAGTCTTGTTTAGTATTTATTACCATTTTATTATCAATATTCCACTTATGCTATATGCATCCTCAATTATAGCTTCTGATTGATTTCTATAATTTCGTTTCCTGAAATATGAAAACTTGTATCATCGGCATACATATCTGCTTTGGCATGTGTTTATATACAAATAATGAATGGTTATGAGTGCAATAGTGCAAATATTTCATGAGTTGAAAGATGGAATGTTCCATTCAACGAGGCGCAGCCGAGTTGAATGGAACAAATTACATCTTTCAACGAATGAAATATTTGCACTATTGCACGAATGGAAACCATTCATTATTTGTTTTATACAACACCTTCAAATTTTGATATATTTGGATGTAAAATGCACTCATGCAACAGATTGATTTGAACAGACAGGTTTCTCTGCTCTCTTACCATTGAAAAAAGTGCTATAAAAAAAGTATAACCCATGGTTCTATTTCATAGAGTGCAATAGAGCGGATTTTGCATGCAATCGACGAGCAATTGACCAATCAAATGGCCGGAATATAATTAGGTGTTGTATAATAGCATATATCCATATCATATGTGTATCAACTATATCAGTAACAACAATAGACCAAAAAGATTTTAACAATGAGGGGCTGACCTTTACTGCAATAAAGCTTAACATCTGCAATTTGAACCATCTTTATGAAATGTACTTACTAGGGACAGTTGTTTGGATTTATAACCAGTCATTATAGTTGGAACAGCCTTTCAGAGTAATGAATCCGTCGGTTAGTCATATTTCTACGAATACTATGATAATGTTTTTTTTGTGTGCTGACAGGTCTTACATATGTTACGGTCTTATAACACCCTCCAATTTATACTCTTTAACTGTTGTCTCTTTTTTCACAGTACAAACTGATCAAGTCATGTACATTGGGTGGTTTAGAATTGCTTCTAAAAGTCGGAATAACTTTTTCCCCCAAAAGTGAACTTGTATTTAGAATATGCAGTGGCGGCGGAACCGGGGGGGGGGGCTTGGGGGGCTGAGCCCCCCAATGAAAAAGTTGGGGGGGGAAAAGATGCCCCCCCCCCCCAATATTTACCAAGGCTCCGAACGTGCATCTGCGAATATTAGTGTTTTAAATAAGAGTGTAATAAGCTAAACGCTACACTTATCAAAATTTGCGTTTACACTACGAGTACACGCAAGGCGTGGAACATGGCTCTATGTTTAAACGCAATCAATGATTAAACTAACAAAAGCACAATATTAGCATTTCACCTGTACTGTATAGGGTACATGCATTCGTGACAGTGCTTTGTTCATAGAAATTTGTTGGCAACTGCACATGGTTTTGGAATTACCCATTTGTTGACATTAAGAAATGCTTTCTAATTTTTATTGACATTTATTTAATTATTGCATTTAATTGCAAGTAGTAATTTACTACACTCAAAAACGTCTTTGCGAGTACACTACGAGTAATAGCTACTCTCTTAAAACACCATCGAATATACAAATTACAATGTTTTTATAGATTTTTACGTGCAATCTGAGAAATTGCAGGCTTGAGACCCATATTTTAGGGCTAGGTATTCGCAGCATAAAACACTCGGGAAGTGCCGTTTCCGGCCATCTGGGGGTTTGAAAAACCCAAAATTTTCTTGTACGCTCCGCGCCAACAGATGGTGGCGCTCCGCTTAGATATAGTCTCCACACATTAGCCCCCCCAATAATTTTCCCGTTCCGCCGCGCCTGAGAATATGTGTTACAAACTAGGATCGAGACAGTAAGTTTACCTTGCAAACATAGAAAGTTACTCCATCTACAGTCCAGTGTCTTTGATAACGTCAAATTCCTGTAGATATTTAATTACAAATCCCGTTCAAACACTAGGTATGGATAATGTGTTACTGGGAAGATAAAGTGAAATGTATGTGGCAAATTATCCATGTAGTTTTTACTACCATTAGGCGTACTATAGTATTTGCATCGTTGCATGGTTACAGAAGTAAAAAATATCAGCAGATTCTTATAGTGGTTGTTCCACACAGTTGTAACATTTCTGTTGAGAAATTTTGTCAAAAGTTACAACTGGTAGAAAATTCTTTTTAATAATGAAAAAAGTCCAAACAACTATTTCAACACAAAATGAGACATGACATCCTTTTTAAAGATGGCGTCCTATACGAAGTCATTGTAAGTTTTAGCCATTAATATACGCCGCATAATTTATAATTAGTAATTACGGAAACAAATACGAACAAACGTTGGAGAAAACAGATCCATGGCAGGTGAAGGGTCAAATAGGTAAGGTAGGTTTGGATACTAGCCTTATGTCAAATTTGTGAGGGGTTTCCCCTACTTGACAACGTTGCCATGGAAATTCAAAATTTGTAGCTAATACTTTCACTAATAGTGCTAACTCAGTTTCTGTGTGTCGTCTGCACTGCAGTGGTCAAATCAGAAACCGTGTATGTGAAAGCATGAATGCAATGTGTTACTAAGCAGGTGGAAAACAGTTTACAGCAAGAACACCGGGTTTTAATATTGAATATTTTCTGATTTCCATAATTTTATCTTTACTAATTGCTTCTCAATTTTTGAATACTGTAAATATCGCCTTCGTAATGTAGGCCTACACAAAGACTGAAACTTGAAAGTGTTCAGCTCATGATTCAGGCCTAGAACAGTTCGCGTGGTGGGGGTGCAACGTAAGGCCTATACTTAGGCTGATGTACTAGTTTCCGTGACTTCTGTTGTTAATGTGGGTTGTAATACATTACAATATTACCATATATATTACCAACCAGAATTAACAAATCCATGGATGAATCTGCGCTCATCCGCACTGCAAAGCAACAATGCTTGAAGAGGTCAAGAGAATCTGGTTTCTGATAAGAATTAGAATGGGGAAACTAATTGGTGTAATAAAGGGTTGACAGTCTAAGCACTGCACCAAGCTTTAACCTGTCGAATGCTTAGGCTGTGACCAAAAAATTGAGGTTACTCTACAGATGGCCCACATGCTTAATGCTGAATTGTTTTGAATAACTAACATTTTGTGAAAACTAAGTAAACCTTCCTGTCACTGACACTATGGTTTTATAGTAGGTCGAGCAGCTGAATCACAGGCTGCACAATTATTTTAGAGGCTCATTTGCCAACCTATGCTCCTTTTAACAAAGTTCTTAAACGTTAAAGGTATTTTACATTATTTTCTGTTCTTAATATTGTAGGTGATCCATGCAACAGCAGTCCATGCCAAAATGGTGCTACCTGTTCCAGCTTTGTCACCAGCAGTATTTCAGTTTATTTCTGCGATTGCCTCAGTGGTTTCTCAGGCGACAACTGTGAAACCAAGGGTAAGTCATTGTGCATTAGAATTTAAACATTCACAGAATTTTTGTTGTTTAAATTGTCAAAATACTGATCATGCATACATTATGCAAGATATTACAGTTAGTTGTCTGTGTTTTTTTTATTTAAATAATTTTTAAAGTAAAACATCTTCATTTAGAAGTTGACATAATGCTGAGTAAATGCACATCTTTTTTATCCAGGGAGAGGTGTAAGGAAATATGATGGCGGTTGGGGGGGGGGGGAGAGTGGGACTTAGGGAGTTGCAAGGTGTTGCAAACAGTGCATAGAGATGGTGGCTATCTAACTAAATTTTCAAGGATTTTATCTGGTTGTCCAAATAGCAAACTTGGGTGTATTAAGAAAATATTCCAAAATATCAAAGAATGACTGATATGTACACTGTAGAGGGCAAACTAAAACAAATGACAGCAAATGACCGAATGACAATTGACTTTGTACAGGGTTAATTATCATTCGCGAATGACAGCGAATGACAACGAAGGACAACGAAGGATGGTGGTGAGAAGAGATAGAATGATTAACGGAGTGAAGTAAATGCGGTTATTGGTTTTCTGCGCAATAGTATTGTTAGTTTCTAACAATTAATATCGGGAAAATGACGTTAAATTTACTTTTTAAAATCAGACTTCCAATTTTGCTTACTATACGGTGCGTTTGTATCTTGTCTGTACTTTACTAGATCTGTAAGCCACGCACTTCGCGTCCACTCGGTTTGCGTGGCTTTAATATACCCACGAAGTCTGAACTGTGATATCCGGTTGAAGCAAATGTCTGTGCTGTCATCCACTGTCATTCGTTTTAGTCAACGCAATTTTTTAGTGTGTACAACATATTGTCATTCTTTATGTGTAACGCAATTGTCTTTCGTTTTAGTAACACCCCACTGTAGGAGAGATATGTTGGTTTGGGGATATACAATGCAATCTGAATTCGACATGATTAACAACTCAAATGGAAACCTTTGCTCTATAAACGACCTGTTGTCGGAGAACTAAATGCTGTTGCATGCACAGGAAGCGTTGCAGTTTTCACTCTCTGAAATTGCTGTGAGAGCACTGCATACTGTACTGTGTTCAGATTAGCCACGTCAAGGAAGACTTCACATATTTCTTTCGATGCTTTTGATTAACTGGTGCAAAGTGTGAGCCTTAATGTTGACCAATCAAGTCAAATTTTATATTAGTAGAGAGAAGAGTCAACAAACTTTTCTTTGGCATAGGAAAAGAACACTCCCAGTAAGCACAATGAAAGCATCGAGAGAATGGGACATTTTGAAGACGTTCACTGCTTTCCGAAGTGGTTTTTACTTTATCAGATTAAAAAGTATGAGGTTTAGTTCACATGCATAATAAATAACAACACTTCTTTGTAAACTCAGTCTTGGAAGTAACACTAAATAATTCACACTCTAGCCCAGTTCTCACAGATTTTATGCTGCAAGATATTGTTATAGCACAAAAAGAGTGGTCATTAACAAAGCTGGTTTGATCTGAACATGGCTTTTAGCTTGCGGCAGTTGCTAATCAGAAACATCTTTCTCTTAATAACCTACAGATGATCCCTGTGACAGTAATCCTTGCCAGAATGGAGCTGCGTGTCTAAGTTTGAGTAACAATCAGTTTTTCATCTGCCAGTGTACGACTGGCTTTGAAGGAGATTTGTGTGCAACAGGTACAGTACTAAAAAAAACATTTAATCAATCATACACTTCCTCCATATATAGCCTTACATGCAAGTTTTTTCATTTAGCATTCTAGTATAAAGGAGTGTGCCAATTTTGACCACTACGTGGCATACGGCATTACAGACATCATTTGTATTGCAGACGACTTTTAGCATTAAATTTGGCTAACAATTTTTTAAAGGATGTTAAAGTATATTAGTACTGGCTGAAAATGTACTAGAAACTTAAAGAATGGTCATTCAAACTTTTAAACTGTAGAAACATTACAATGTGTTTCCTAATACTACTATATAATCTGAAAAGAATACACGTACTGTGTATTCAGGGGAGAACTTAAGGTTTTCCAGGACAAGGAGTGCCACCACTTTCTGAGTAAAGTGGACCTTGTCTCACAGACTTTTTAGTGGAGCCAAGGGCTAATTTCAGTGTACCCAGTAGCCATTTCACCGGTGCTCTGGCTGAGTGGATAAAGGCGGTGGTATTTTAAGCAATGCGGCTTAGCAATCGGGAGGTTCCGGTTTTGAT
This sequence comes from Apostichopus parvimensis, assembly GCA_000934455.1. Lineage (NCBI taxonomy): Eukaryota > Metazoa > Echinodermata > Holothuroidea > Aspidochirotida > Stichopodidae > Apostichopus > Apostichopus parvimensis. The sequence continues at coordinate 20,116 of KN884347.1, forward strand.
ACCCGGCCGGGTCATAGTGAGGTGGGTTTGTCATCCAAGAGCAATCTACGGTTTTCCCATCTAAAATGACTTTCTAAATTGAAAAGATTCCAAATTTGAGTTACAATGTTTGAATTGGAAGCCACCCAATGTGTAAGTTGTAATCCATAAGGCCTTGCAGGGTTCTCCCACATTTTTGATTGCTTCCAAAGCGTTGTAAAAAGCGTTGTTTGATTGGGTGGGCACTACTAAAGCATTAATATTTACTATTTTGTATATGAAATGAATTTTCAGATCCGTGCTGATATCAGAATAAAGTTTCCTTATCCATATCTAGTCAAATCTTTATCATCATTCTTACAGCGACGACTGCTTGCAGCAGTACTCCATGCCAGAATGGCGGTAACTGCATACTGCTGAGTGGAGTCTCGGGTTATGTCTGCCAGTGCGCTGTTGACTTTACAGGAACAAATTGTGAGCTCGGTGAGTGGAAGAATGATAACTTAAGCTTTGATGTACGAGAGATTCCCAACGAGTTGGCAGTGTTTATTGATTAATCAGGTGTTTAACACCCGACAAATATCCATCCCTCAATTGCAGGTTATGTGTAGTACTGTAATAGAATGGCACCTTGTGCTTGCAGCAGTATTAAAACAACAAAAAACCCATAGGTTTCTTAACACTCGTGGGTAACATTCATGGGTAACACTCATGGTTTTTTAATGTTTGGGAGACCTGAAGTAAAATCACACATTTTGGTTGCAGAATAAATAAAAAGAGAAAGAAAAAATGTTTTCCAGCATATCTTTGAAGGGGTTTACAACACATGTGGTTTGTTTAATGAGTGCAGTAAAATGTCTTTAAACGGGAGCCATAATTAAGCAGTATTGACAACCTCTTGCAACATTGTATTGTGCTGTAAGTTTGTTGCTAGTTATGACTTGAAAAAATTCTCAGAAACAATGAACAGCCCCACAAGGTCTCCTCAGCTGAAAAAAAGATCATGATTTGGAAACCTTGTAGGTAGCTAATTATGCAAAGAAAGGTTTATTTCTGCATGTCCGCCCAATGACGAAAGCAAAAATACTTCGCATATCGTGGTTGAGGAACCTACTCAGACAACATTTACCGAATCAGAAAGACATTTATTTCACCACTATTTCACCGCAAGCTATAGACCCTTGGCCTGGTGTCAAGTGGAAGAACCAGGGAAATATGGGATAAAGGGTAATGTATTCTCATTTTCAAAATATGCTTAAGAAAAAATGAAGAAATCAAAAGGAGGCAGGGGGTGGGGGTCGGATGATGATATAATTGTCCCTGATGGCCCGACTTGGCTCGAAATGGCCCTGCCTCTCACACAATACAAGTTTGCCATAAGATGTATCTGATATATGAAACTTGTTTCCAATTTTGCAGAGGAAGGCCCATGTGAAAGTTCCCCCTGCCAGAATGGTGGAACTTGCAACAACTTTGATACATTTTACACCTGTTCGTGTCTCAGCGGCTGGATTTCGACCAACTGTGATGTGGGTAAGGATATTTAAAGAGATGTTTTTTTTATCAGTTCTTGGGCTGTTTTTGTTACATGTAGTAACACAGGGCAGTACAACTGCCAAAGGTGTCTTTCTTCAGGTCAAGATCTTTAGACATATTTTAGATGTCCAAACGATAGTTTTAATGAATGATAGGAATTTCTGCAAGTTAAAGTTCAGAAGAAGTTGCACCCATAGTGTGCTTTGAACTGGAAAAATGTTTTTTTCCCCATCAAATGCCAGTTCCTGTGGCTTTAAGTGCTTCTTAAAGAACCATATACCAATAAAGTATTAAACTGTGTGCATCTACTAAGGGTATGACCTAACGGTTATTTCGCTAACCGTTTAACCGGATCGCCGCCAGTCCGGTTAACCGTTTAACCGCCGTTTCCCGATCGCGGCTTTTTCGACGCACCGTCACTCGACTATTAGTATTAATGAAAATAGGACATTATGAATACAATAATTAAGGGTTTTTTTCCAACAGGTAGCAATTCAGGCAACAAGACAACGATCAATGTATGTTAATTACTAATTAGGCCCAATAATATTGCGAACATTTCGTGTAATAATTGCTGAAAAGAAAAACACACATGATCAGTACTCGTGGTCTTCAGAAGTTTAGATCACTGAATTTATATAACTCGGCCTTCGGCAACATCGTAACTTTTGAAAAAATTAATATATTTGTCTATCTATCACAAGATTTTAAACAAAAACCTCGCCTAACTTAGCAAACTTACCCACCTTTCCTGCTAATACTCATTAAAAGTCATGTTTAGAAAACAAATTACGCACGCAAGTGTTGTGCGATGGGTTGTAAAAATCAAGTTGAAACTGGTTTGAGCAGCCTCCGATTTCAGCGACGTCACGTGCCATACAGTACTTTACATTTGATACAAAAGTAACTTTAACAACAGCTTCCTAAAATTTGTGTCGCAATAGGTTAAGTTTTAACTGCGCAGCACTGCAGAACTATTCATAATTTGCATATTACACCAAAATTTACACTCAGCGTCCAGATGGCGGGAAAATGTAACATCATGTTCAATGTGTTGTGTCATTCCCATGGTGCGATGAACTTGGGTAAGTTCGAATGTCGATGACCTACTTATGTTCTGTGACCAATGTCAGTGGGAATAATGTGTGTAAAAATTCGGGTTTTTCCACGTGTTATATATATAGAAGTTTTACGTAAGCGGAGCGAGTTTTGGGGCGGCTCGTTGATTGTGAGGAAGCACTTATCTAAGCATCAATATTTGTGAAAAATATCGTAAGGTTTTTCAGATATTCTCTTTGAATGTCCCCTCCATATATATCTCTTTCTCCGTCCACTCAAAGCTTGACATTTACGCTAATTCTGTTAAGGGAAAAATTATCGTAATTATCGAAATATCGCGATAATTTTTGAACTATTTATCGTGACGGTAAAAAGCTAATATCGCCCGCAATACAGGCAAAGTATAATACCATGTGTGAAAAAAATGGCTGTACACGTGCGGACCTGAGAGAGCAAACTGGCCTTGTGTTGTTAATGTTATTATGGTACTTTCTAGAACGACCATTTGCGTCTTTTAGGGTCAAAATACTTTCACACGGGATTTCACCATGCCATTGATCGATGTACATGTACGGGTGATATATGTCACAAATATAAACTGAGAAAACGAATTGACGACACTATCATGAGTTCATGACTATTGGCCTACTACTGTAATTATGTTGAACACATTATTCATGCCTAAAACATCGTTTCTCTGTTTTTTATTGATAGTTTGCAGTACATTACTCAGTTCTTTACATATTTTTAAATAATTTTCATGTTTAAAATGTATTTGAATTTTTTTTTTAAATTTTCCGTTTAAACGGTTTGTGATTTTCTAAACGGATAGTGCATTTGCGGCCGGTTAAACGGTTAACCGTTTAAACGGTCACACCCTTAGCATCTACACATCAAATATCGGAAATACAAAACAAATTGTTGCTTTTTGCATTGATTTATTGATTCATGCAAATTCAGAGAGAGAAATTTTGCTAAGCTTTGAACAAATTTTGGCCACTAGCTAAAATTTAGGAAACTGTAGGCATGTCTTTAGCAGCTCATTTTGTTCAGTAGTACTTATTTACAGCTCAGCAGATGTTTTCATTTCTCAGTCTGTTACATCATGTATAACCCATTGAGTATAATGCTGCTCCTGATTACCTTAACGAATCTCATTAATTCATCACCCTGTTAGTTTTGGTACCACCGGTATGTGCAAATTTGGTACTAGAGCCCTTCGCCTATTGCGGGCCGGAACGTTTTGGAACTTTGTTCCTATCTCCATCTGCATTATCGATGACAATGAAATAAGGTCATTTAAAGCAAGTTCAAAGGTCAAAGTTCAAACTTCAAAGGTCATCTAAAGCACATGTTATTTTCTAAAGCACATGTTATTTTCTAACATGCTTGTATCATCTAAAGCACATGGTCGTACCTTTTTATTAAGGTTCATATGTACAGTAAGTTTCTGTCTTGTTCATATATTTCACTTGTGCTTCACCAGCCCGCTTGTGCATGTCTATGTCATCTCGGCGTAGATAGAGGGCGGGCTGTACAAATACCTTGTTCTGTCTATACTCTATCTCTCTGCAGCCTTCACACAGAATGCCTGTGATAGTAATCCATGCCTAAATGGAGCCACGTGTAATGATGTCGGTAGTCAGTTCACCTGTTCGTGTACTCAAAACTGGTCTGGAACAACCTGTGAAGTGGGTAAGAATCTTATTCTCTGTAAAAATGACACACATGCAGGTGTGTTAGCTGTTGTCTTAGTGTTAGCTATTGTCTTAATGCAGCTTTTTGCATTGATAGTGGTAAAAGGCATTGAAGACTCGCCCCAAACCGCGTGCGGCCATCTGAAAAAGTTAACTTTCTGTTGCTTGCAAGTGACGTTTTGTTCGTGTCGCTACAAAATGCAGACAGTAATGAAACGTGATACCTTATCTTTTATCTAGAACTGAGATGTCCATCGCTGTTATGTACACTGTATTGTGGGTATTGACCGTAGCTGCATGTACTGACTGTGCACTAGTGTCTAATTACCGACGGTAGCAAGCTGTGTGTGTATTTTCTGGGATCGATGGTGGTGTCTAACACTTCTGTTACACCTCATTCGAAACTAGGTCAGATTACCGGCATGAGACGTTTCTTTGTGCGCAAGTCTTCACACCCTTTAATGCAGCTTTTTGCATTGATAGTGGTTAAGGTTTTGGTACTCAATAAATTGAAACTAAAATCCCATGACAATGCAGTTTGCTACTTGCACTAGGTCAGTATAAGGCAAGAATTTAAACTTTATAAAACTTCAACGCATTGCGTATACATAATATAACAGAAATGAAGTATTTATGCAAATGATGCAGATACATAATGGAAATGATTAGTGTCTGATTAGCCAATGGGAAGCCCCAAACATAACGTCAAGGGACCCCAAGGTCAAGGGGTCTCCATAAACACTTCCATGAAAGATGTAATGACTATCTATATTTAGCTAAGCCTGCAAACCCTCATAATGGGTGTGGGGGAGGGAGGGAGGGGTGGGGGCATGCATATCATTACTTAGGGTTCCAGAGGGTGTCGATCTGGCACTGCAAATAATTGAAAGGACTCAGAGGAAATTAAAAGGAAAAAATGTAGTCTGATATCCTGTGTGAAACACTGATGCAATAAAAGGAAAGGTGGTAGATAGATCCAGACTGGAAATAGGTTGAAACACCATGCCATGTAATTGGTCGCAATAGTTGTTGAACAAAAAATAAATAAGTGCTAGTTTCTTGTATTTACAGATGTTGAAAACCTTGAGAACACTCTTAGTCCGTTTCGGAACACTTTTCCTAGGACTGCGACACTTTTTGCGGCAAATTAATTAACCTAGGGCTGTCATGTTTTGCATATCAGTATCGAGGGTGACAATTGTCATGAACTGCTTTAAAGGGCTGAATTACAAGCAGAAGATTGCATATTTTGGGCCAGAACACTTTTCAAATGTTATTCTTCTAATTTTTGTTTCTTTCTTTCTAGGTAATCCTTGTTTGAGTAATCCCTGCGAGAACGGTGGCAATTGTAACAATTTCCAAACTTTCTTCACTTGTACCTGCAGTGGATCGTGGGCAGGCCTAACCTGTAATATTGGTAAGTTTTAGTACTAAGTAAGGCACTTGAAGAATTTATTTCTAATGTTAGAACATTGTAATGTGTAATGCTCTTTGTTTTTATCAAATTAGTCTGTTCAGAATTGCATTATCCGAATAAAGCCTTCCATTGGTTTCTAAGTTTACTTTTCCCTGATTTATTGCAAAAAGGACAGATGCAATTTGTGATACCTACATACCATTTATGTGATAATCATATGCTTTCAGAGTGCCCTGGTAACAACTTACCACAGAGCAAGTTTTTTTGTTGAAACTCTATTTTTACTCAAGGAGGTTAATTTGTAAAGTTATGCTCATTAGAAGGAGATGGATGTTGCAATTTGTTACAAGCAGCTGTGTGGGGAAATTTAACACACTCTATGACGGAACACTAAACACAAGTTATACTGAAAGAATTAAGAGCACTTATTTAAACCTTGTTCACCATGTTAGCCAAAACGTTAATGCATGTTACAGAGTGTGAGTATGAGAGTAATACGGATAACTGATAAAGGGAACTTGCAAGATATTTCAGGACCTGAGCATGACCAGTGCTATGGCCGAGTTGACTGATGCTATGGTCGTTGTTCGTAAATGATACCTAGCATCTGGAAGGTTGTGTGTTTTGGCCCCGGCCATCTTTAGTAAGATGAATTTTCCTATCTGAAATGGTTTTCCAAATTGTATAATATAGAAAAAGAAGTTCGACGAATTGAGCTCAAATCCTTCACCCCCATGCACATGTGGCTGGTTAGGGGTCTTAAAATTACTGTCCTCCAGGCTGATATTCCAGGCCAATATTATTAATTTTATGATCTATTACAGCATGGATTAACACTGATGAAGTGAGAACAGCATCTTTTGAAAATTTCTGTTGTTGATATGTTTGAGTTCTATATGAGTGTGTGGTGGCCAATTGGCTAGGGCGTCGGACTCGTGATCCAAGGATTGCTGGTTTGATTCCTGCCTAGTTCATTACGTTGTGTCCTTTGGCAAGATGATTTATCTCACTTGCCTCTCTCCACCCAGGGGTTAAATGGGTACCTGTGAGATAACTTGTCATTGGGTGCAGTATATAACTGCAGCCGACTGGAGGCATTGTCTCTGGGACAGGTTATCATTTAACAGGGGTAATATAACGTCTGTAAAGCACCTTGAGACCTATCGCTGGTGTAAAGCGCTATATAAAAATCAAATATTATTATATTATATATGGACCTGTATTCTTATCTTTTAGGTGCTTGCGCTGGCGTTCCATGTAGTAATGGAGGGACCTGCAGGGACTCGTCGGATGGCAGCTCGTTCACCTGTTCATGTGACATCGGTTGGCTCGGAGACACCTGTGACATTGGTAACAGACACTCTGTACTCGCCTTACACAAAGGGTGTATACATACAGACATAAATTTACCTTGCACAGTTGAATAATTATTGAGTTTATGTGTAACACAAATTTGAAACCCTGACATTACGTGGCTCGGCCGTCAGGGATCAAACTATAGCAAAAAGCAGAATGATGTTACAATCACATAATCAAGGCAGCATTGTCTTTTTAAGTTAAGGAAATCTTAATTTAAGATGTAGCAAACCTTCTGATTAACATTGCCTTTCTTTTCAAAGCTATGCTGATTTAAAATCTAAACAATCAATCATATTTCTATTTTTGCTTCTCTCAAACCACAATCTTTTTTGTTGTTGAACTATCGAGTTTCTCTCTCTGCACTCTATTAATCGAGTTTCTTCCCCGCACAGACGATCCTTGTAATAGCAATCCGTGTGGTGATAACAGCTTCTGCACTGGCCTGGCGTCAGGCTACCAGTGTTTCTGTTCTCAGGGCTGGGACGGCAATAACTGCGAGATCGGTAATGATCATATTCCATTTAATTCGTCCTCTATGATTTTGAATTTTAAGTTATATATATTTAAATTATATTTCAATGACAACTACTTGCATACTGACCTCCCCCCCCAAAAAATTAAAATATGATAGTCGTAAACGATTAATCGCCAGTAGCTGCGTAGCTGCGAGAAGAGCTATGGGATTAATCGACTACAAAAGAAATAGTCGACTATCAGCACTAGTTACATACCAACAGGAATACATCCATAGGTTAGTTGAAAAGACATGACTTGCACATTGACACAGTGAGATACTATGGAGGAAGCTGCTACATTGAGTTCCTCAACGAGGAGACTTGCAGAGTTTACTCTGTTTGGTTTGTCATTGTAAACAATACTACACATTTAATTTATATAAATATTTTGATATTAAACTATAGTAGCTGTCAATGCAGATTTTGCAGCTGCTGCTGTAGCTTTTCTATCTGGTAACATGCCATAGAGTAAAAATGAATTGTAATTCACAAAGTTAGATTCTATGACGAGGTACTCCTACATTGGTTATGCAATAAGAAGAATTATGGGTTTACTTCTGTTGTGGTTTGGTTAATATGAGCAATACTTCAACAGTGTTAATTCAATACGAATGATGTATAAGATCATTCAGTTTGGGTATATTCAGCAACTTAAAAATTGAACAAATTGAACAAGTTACTTCCATTCTGGAAGATAAACTATAGTTTTATCCATTACAGCTTTTTCATCTTTTACATATAAATTCACAGATTGTACATATTTTATATTTTAAAAGACTGAAAGAAAGCAAAAAAACAGCAGATGGTAATGTTCTTCATTGCAAACTCTGGTGGTGATCTACTTACATAAATAAATAGACACAATTTAATTTGAATGATGGATTAAAACAAGTACCTCTTAAGATATTTGCAAATTTAATTTTTTTAAATTTTTTAAAAAGCACAAAATTGTACTTATGTGTTTAATGGTAAGAATCCTTTTCCTATTTAACAAATGTCCTCAAATTAATGATTTTGCACAAATTTCTTTGATGTGACATTTTATTTACTTTAACAAACTCTTCATCTTCTCGCCATGCAATCCTGTTATGGGTGCATGCCTATTGCACACAGTAATCTCTTAATTGTTCTTCCCTTTCGTGTGCTACCCTTTCACCCTTTAGCCTCTCCCTGTGAGACGGATCCCTGTTCTACAAATGGAATCTGCCAAAACAATGGAACAGACTTTCATTGTGTTTGTATTCCCGGCTATATTGGATTGCTGTGTGAAGTTGGTAATGTTCTGGCACATTTTTTGACTTCTTCATCTTTTGAAACAAATTTTCCTTCTTAAAATTCGTGCTATGTTTTTAATTACGTTCGACTCTCTGTCACACTAGAAATAGTTTGAACATTTGTAGGCCTTATCTATAATGATTATTTGCTTGAAAACGGGAAGATTTCCAGGTTAGATAGGAATATTGTTATCATATGACCATTTTAGCTACTTTGTAATATGCTAGATTATCAGTTGGTTAGCCTGTGTTACATTATACATTCACAATCTCGGCCTTTTGGCTAAGATCATGTGTAGTATCTGTTCCCTTTTAGAGGGGAATGGTGATACACCCCGACGATGATCACACAGTCACAGTCTCCATGCAAGGGGACTGGGGTTGAGATCGGATCAGTCGTTCGGTAGTTTGGTTTTCGTGCCCAGGTTCTTTCCTGGGTGACTTTTTTCCTAAAAAAGTACATTCACAATGCCCTAATATGTTATCGTTAGCTTCTCTGCAAACCATACAAAAAACTTCCAGCCACTACTAATATTTGAACCCTGACATCCTTCTTCATATGTAGATACGTTAACCCACTAGTCTATGGGATGCTGTTATGTCTAGAGTTTCAAAACTACTTATGGAAGGGTGTCATCAAATATTACAACAGAGGAATACAGTGGATCTTAAATATATGCTATCATCACTTGAATATGTGCCCCTATGTACATAAGGAAGCTCATAAATTACCATATGTTGAATATTCATGCAACAGAACTACTGCAGTAGGATATTAAAGATAGGTCATCATCACTTGAATATGTGACCCTATGTACATTAGGAAGCTCATAAATTATCATCTGTTGAATATTCATAGAAAACCCCTGTAGCAGCAACCCCTGCCAGAATGACGGCGGCTGTGTGGGGACCATCGATGGCTACACCTGTTTCTGTCTGGATGGCTGGCTCGGTACCAACTGTGAAATTGGTAACTATATTTTGGATTGCATCATATTGTACAAATCTCACATTTAATGTATTATTATAGGGTTTGTTGATTTCCAATCAGTTCTTCAATGTCATTTATCCAAAGTAAAGATTATGTTCAGTGGTAAGTTTTGAAATTGTCTAGGCAAGTACAAATTGTGACTTTGATAAGTCTTACAAATATTTTATAATGTAGTTATAATATACAGGTGATTCAGTGTGATGATGATTATGTAATGTATGATGATGAATACAGTGTGATGTTGTGAATGAATGAATGAACAATAATTACACACAACCATATCAAATATCAAACATGCACCACTAATATACACTTAGAATGACAGCCCAGAGCAGTCAAAAATTGTTTAACCGTAACTGTTCCTTCAAATACACAATAACGCATAATAAATAAATATATTTTTCTGTTCAAAGCATTTTGGGATATGCTGTCATCTACAATGATATCCTCTTGGTCTCTAAATCTGATGAACATACTGTATGCCTTAACGTAGTGTCGAATAGTATTTCGGGGCATCTATGATAATTAGGAGTATTCTTAACAGTACATTGTGTTTGAGTCTACGGGAGGAGTTAGAAATAGCGTGCTTGTGTAATACATCTCAAGAACCACATTACCAGTGCTATGATCGAGTGGATTAAGGCAGTATACTTTAGAATTAATGAGACGTATCATTTGGGAGGTGGTGGGTTCTATCCCTGGCTGGCTAGAGTAAGGTTGGTTTGTATCCTGGAAAGATATATATGGGTTGTACAGTATCAAATGGTCTTCTAACTGTAATAAATAAAAAAAATGAGCTAAACCTGTAAATTGGTGATGCCCGATGGCATATAAGTTATGCTTCACCATGGTTGGTAATCCAAATAAATACATGTGGCTGATCAGTGCCATTAAAAAAAAAATGCCTTCTAGTGCTGGCTGATTAATAATAATATGTTATGTATACTCTGTGGGAAGGAACACACCATGCTGTTCTGAAAAGCAAGCAGTCTTGCTGTTCCGAAATAATTTTCATCACAAATTGATTACGCCCGCACTGTAACGTGAACATGAAATTACTTTTGCTTTGCTGTTATTCTGTACTAACGACTAGAGCACACTAATAGCTAACCTAGTCACAATGTCTCCTTCACACACATTGTGAGCACACTAATAGCTAACCCAGTCACAATGTCTCCTTCACACCCATTGTGTGGTCAGCATTGTCTAAATGTCTTTTGTCATCCTCTGTTTCCGTCCGTATGCACTTCATAGGTAGCTCAACAGGTCCGAGTAACACTCTTCTTAATGTAAAGTTGCTTACCATTTCTGACTGGTTTTATCTACTACTATTTTTCCAACCTTTTGATTATGAAAATATGTATATTTATATGACTATGTTTGACTCTTGCAACAATCCATCCACCCATCTGCTTTGAAGTGAGGCATCAAGAAGAAGAAGAAGAAGAGAAGTTAAATATTATTTTGCCATAATTTTAAGATTATCTTTTGCTGAATATCATTTTGAGAAAATTGTTAGACAATGGAAAAGAGCAAAGAAATTTATGGCTAGAACAGGATTTGAACCAGTGACCTCTGACCTCTTGGTTACAAATCCAGTGCTCTACCAAACTGTACTACCCAGCCATTAGTCGGTGACGATCCCCATACAGGCCGATTTCTTTTGCTTGGGACGCCAGTGACCCAGAGGTCACTGGTTCAAATCAACCAATAAAAACTAGACTTAGTTTTGCTATCCCCGTATAAGCGTCACTTTATACGAAACTGTTAGCCATAAAACAAAGCTTTGAAAAATGTAAGTAATTCATTTGTGGATATGTTTACATGTCACCAATGTACAACTTTCTGTTTTTTAAGTTTCTCCGTCACATCTTCTTTGTACTTTGTAAATGTTAACGACACAGTCTCTAGTCTCCTCGCATGCTATCATCATTCCTCGCCTCGTTTCTTCGGTTGAACTTTTTCCAAAGGTAAGTTTCCTCTGATATCATTAGTAGATGCTTTTATACTTTTTGTGCTATATTACATTGTATTGGTTAAACTTTAGAAGTTTTTATCAGTGTTTGTAGTTTGGCATATGGCAGTGTTTCTCAATTGTTATTATTTTTTTTTTTATTTATTTATTTATTTATTTATTTATTTTTTTTTTTTTACAAAAGCCACAGAGAGAATCCATTGGTCTAAGCAACTTTGAGACCAGAGGGAAATTTTTTTTCACTTTGCATAGATTGAGCAATGTGCTGTGTAGGCTGGTGGGGGGAGGGGGGTGCTCAAAGCTAAGGCCTGAAGATTAGCATACCAGTACAAGTGTTTGGGATGTTTTTGGCTTTGCAGGGTCAGATCTAGGCTGCAGGCTATCCTTTCAGAACCCCTTGTATATGCTTTCTAATTGAATTAACTTTATCTCATTCTGGATGACCAAATGGTCTCTTTCAAATTGTGCCAAAATAAAAATCCAAATGAGTTAAATCTGGATAGCCACACAATGTAAAGTGTAAGAAGCCAATCAGCTGCTCCCACATACAAACTTTGCTGCTTAGAATCTTACACATAATTTCCTTCCAGGCCCATCCAGACTTTGTCTTTAAAGACGGATGTACAAAGATGAGACATCATCTTGGATAATCTGTTTGCAAATGTCAAGTCGAACACTTCACCTCCATATTTGGTCATTTTAAAGTTTATTATGCTCACATTACATAGACTTTCAGTTACTAGAACATTCGCGTTACTTTAGACGGACGGATGTTCATTTAGAAAACGTAATAACTGAAATGCTTTATGTTTTCTTCATAATCAGTGACAGATCAGTGTGCTGCTTTTGCCCCGTGTCAAAATGGAGCAACCTGCTTCGGTCGAGGAAATGGAACGTCCTATTCTTGCCTTTGTCCTTCGGGATGGGTCGGCGACAACTGTCACATCGGTGAGTACTGGAATGTTTTCTTCAGTTTTGATATAAATGTTGTTGATGTTGAGCACTGAACTGAATGAGTGTCAACGGTGGAAGGATGACCGGTTGAAGGTACGGTCAAATATATGCAACGGAATGCATACTGTAGTGCTGTCCTTTACTTGGGAAGCTGAAAGACACCCCCCTGCTTCAAATCAACTCACCCTTAAGAGAGTGTACTGTGAAGAAAGTCAAATTATTTTGTTTCGTTTATTTAATTGTTTTTTCACAACATATATACAACAAATGTAGCGAATACAGAGAGTTATGGAATGTGAAAGGAAGTGTATCAAGAAACCCTTGTGGGCTTATCTAGTGTTACATTCCCTGTACATAAATAACTTACAAAAAAAGAATTAAGAAGAGAACTAAGAAAAAGAGAAGAAAGGAAGAGAAGAAAAGAAAGAAAGAAAGAGGAACCTCAATCTCAGTATAAGTTGAAGTAAAATCTCTTTAATCTTCAATTGCTTCTTAGTGACACTAAGTGGGTATAAAAATATATCCAGTAGTCGCAGAAAGGTGTGTTCACAGTTGACAATTGTACATTAATCGGGTGCTCATTACTTTCAGTTATATTACAATTTTCGGTACCATTTTGTCATCTTAATGTCAAGTACTCTAAGGCCTTATGCTAATCTCTGTTTTGTCTTGATCACAGTTGATCCCTGCCTCTCCCAGCCATGTCAACATCTCGGCGACTGTGTCAACGTCGTCGATGAAAAATTCTGGTGTAACTGCACCGCTGGATATGGAGGTCCTACATGCAGCATTGGTAGGTGGAAACATTTTTGTTTATTTGTCTAGCTGTGTTTTTAACAAATTTCTGGTCAAGTTCACGATTGGGTGAATCAGCTTAAATTTGGGTTAATTTAGTACCTGTTAGTTTAGTGGGTTAATTAAGGTTAATTAGTGGGTTAATTAAGTTTCGTTAATGAATGTATTGCTGTCTTCCGATATGTTTTGCATCACTTAAACAGGGATTGCTTCCAACTAACAGTTGGATATATAGCTCCGGTTGGTCGAGCACAAGAGTTGCAATCCTGCTGCAACTGGTTGGAGTGCTGTTTCAGCCTAAAATATTATTGTTTTTAAAATTCAAAGAACCAAAAAAAACAATTACAAAAATGCTTTTCATTTATTTCTTCTTAATTTCTTGATTTACTTTTTCAGGCTATTTTGTCCCCTTTTTATGTCGTATTTTCTCCCTTTCTGCAACAGTGACAGATGCCTGTTTCTTATCGAATACATGTCAGAATGGAGCCACTTGCCAAAACTCTGATGATGGGTCCACTTTTACATGTGTCTGTGGTCTTGGTTGGTTAGGGAGCAATTGTACTGTCGGTAAGTCATTGGTTGTACAAGCTGGATGACACATTTTAGAATGTTCTCAAAGCTCAGTTGTAGGGATTTTAGAGTTAAAAGTTAAAGTTGAAGGTTTACAGTCTTGTTTGAGGCCAAGGCCCTCTCACATGACTATACAACTTAACCCCTGATTATTGGTAACTTGTCACACCCACACACCAAAGTGTGCACAATTCAAACAATCCCCCCTAGGGGCAATACAGTGCACCACATCTGCTTGTCCACTGGGGGGGGGGATTACCCATAGGGTACAGCAACAAACCGGCACATACAACTATATTTACCTAGTTACCTCACTAGTCCCCATTTATACACAATCTGTGTGAAGAGAGGCAATGGAGATAAATTGCCTTCACCCAAGAACACAATGTCATTATCTGGTCAGGACTCAAACCTGCAAACCTTAGATCACAAAATCCACAGATTTATAGAGATTTCGTTTGAGTTTTCTGCAAAGTTAACCAATATTGGCATACCTTTGAGCATACTAAAGTAGCTATAACTTTTCAAAAAAAGACTTAACCATAGGTTCTGAAAGCTGCAAATTATTCTCGGACATTTGAGAAGGATTAAAGATGCTTTCTCGGGTGGCAGTGAGTTGCTAATTTAACGTTGAGTGTTAGTGATCGTTATTTTACTTCTAGCATATTGCAGACGTAAGAACGACCCTCTAAGGTAATATTGTAAATTGGGTATTACATGTACAATTTGTATGATTTTTTTTTCTTGACGAATTGAATACAGGATGAAAATTATAATCGAAACATTGAAGACTAAACATAGAGGTTTATATTTTCTTTTCAAGCCTTAATATCAGGATATACTGTAATTCCTTAATGATCGTATATACTTGTAATTCCTTACATTCCAGATATACTTATAATTCCTTCATGTCCCGATATACTTGTAATTTCTTTAATGTCCGGATATACTTGTAACTCCTTAATGTCCGGATATACTTGTAATTCCTTAATGTCCGGATATACTTGTAATTCCTTAATGTCCCGATATACTTGTAATTCCTCAAATTCCAGATATACTTGTAATTCCTTAATGTCCGGATATACTTGTAATTTGAGTCTGTAACATTAGTAACTTTTGTCAAAAATATATTGTTCTTCTTTCTTTTGCAGTTGATCCATGTTTATCTAATCCCTGTTTGAATAATGCAGTCTGCCTCTCAAACGAACATCAATTCACCTGCATTTGTCAAGATGGGTACGGTGGTAAACGCTGTCGGAACGGTAAATAATTAATATGCAATGCTTTAAGGAATTCCTCAAGTTAGTTTCCAAGAAAGATTGCTCAGTATTAAACTGGTTAAGGCTGAAGTTTGTGCAAAAAGCTTACATTTATAAAATCCGAAGGAAGTTGAGACCTTAGTTTGAGAGCCGGGGGGGGGGGGGCGGTTACCCCTTCCTTTAGATGCCTTCCATGGACCACAACATTTGCCACTGGAGGGTCGTCAATGTGATAAAGGTGAAAAATTGGGTCAACGAGCCAAAACAGTTTGCAGTACTATAGTACTGAGCTATCAAGTTTATGTTTACTTTTTGATTTCCTTCTGGTTCCTCAGAGGTCTTGGGAAGGGAATTTTTGTTTACACTTTTTGTTTCAGTGAAAATTAATTAAGATCTTTTACAAAGATTTTATAATTAAGATATTAAATTATTATTTAAAATTTTAATTAAAATTTTATTAAAATTGTAAATTTATATTTTGCATGATATCCTGTTTTCCTATATGTTTAAAATCGTTCTATTTCTCCCCATTTTTCTATGGACAGTTAAGGATGCCTGCCTGGTCGACAATCCGTGCTTAAACTCGGGGAGTTGTGTTAACTCTGTGGATGGCTCAACAGCGAGCTGTGACTGTCCAATCGGCTGGCTCGGTGACAACTGTGAAATTAGTATGACTGATTATTACTAGTAAAACAATAATATTTATTGTAATGAATAGGCAAAAAGGATTAATTTACATACAAAACAATATTGTTCCAATCCTGATATATTATTCATTGTGTACTTTCCTTTGTACAACATGTTAACATGAGATTAATATTCAATCAAAATTATTTAATGCAACCATTCAATGTGTATATGATTACCAGTACGGACTTGCTACAAGTCTGATGTTAAACGACCCTATTCTCACTATGCTCACCTCTTCCCTTTCCCCTCCTAGTCAACCCTACCCTTTGCAGCTTAAAAATTTACCAGATATTATCTTCATCATTGCAGAATTGGATCAGTACTTTATCCATAACTATAATTTTATCCATCTTAGCACTAAATTTGTTCTCATAAAAAAATAAAAAACACTTTCTCAGAGGTATTGCTCCAGAAAACAATACATTTAAATTATCTCCGCAAATATCATAGTTGAAAAGTTTTTATTGTACTTTGTTTGCTTTGCATCTCTCCTTACAGGATTATATGCATTTATAAGCCAGCTTGATCATCAAATTCAATAAATATTTTCTTACTTCAAAGGATAATTTATGGGATTTATTCTTAATGTATTCTTAATCTATTCAATATACTTTATGTCATTTTGAAAAAACTATTTTCAAAATATTTAAAGTAAATCAGTAAATGGAAAGAAATTATGTCTTTTTCTTATAGTAATTTCATTTTCTTCAATTCCTCTTCACAATTTTGCACACTGCACTGATTACAACCTCACTTTAATCAGAGGAATGAAAAGTTTTGCACTCCAGCACAAGCAAAATAACAATAATTTGCACGTATTTTGTACACATTTTTCACCCACAACGAAATGCAGAGATTTGTGTGAGAGATGGTTGTGTGAATAATGCTGAGAAATAAATAAATAAATGTGTGATTTAATAGCTGCAAGAATCTAATCTACCATTTATTTGAACTTTTTATTATTTTTTCGGCTCTAAAATTATAAACGTCATTTTGATTACATTGCATTGGTCTGACCTTTTGCAATTTCTCCAATTTTTTATTTTTTTTTGAAATTTTTTAATATTTAAATTTTTAAAAAATTTTAATTTTTTTATTTGAATTGTAATCACTTCGATGTTGCTCAGAATCTTGATTTTTGTTATTATTTATATTTGGTCTGTAGGAGACAATTGTCTTAGTGTTCCATGCCAGAACCAGGGAGATTGTAGTGTCGTTAATGGGAGCTACGTGTGTTCTTGTTACGAGGGCTACTCTGGGATCAACTGTGGCATTGGTAAGCTGCCTCTCAATCATTTTTGACTTTACTTTATAAACCTTAATAAACTTCTAATCTGTGTAGTTTCTGAACCCATACAACTCTATGAGTCTAAGAGTCTGGGTGAGTCTTGGAGGGTGGATGGTAGGGAGAGAGATGTTGATCGGATGTTAGAAGTGAAGGAATGGAATGCCAATTTTGTCATTCCATCTGCAATTTTTTTTTCTTTACCATTTTTGGGCACTTTTTTTCTAGATGAAACTTAAAACAGGTTCAGAGTAGATTAGATTATAACATCCTCTGGACAACTTTACCTCTATCCCATCCATTGTGAACCTCCTGCATTTGTTTAGGAAATTTATTTAGGACTGTTTAGGACTTTGCAACCGTGATATCCTGCTAATTTTGATACATATAAATACTGTCAGGATTTTATCCAAAAAGAAAAACAGAAAACTGAATCATACGTTGAATGAATTCCCAGCAGTTTGCTGTTTCGACACTAATCTTGGGGGATTATTGTTTTGTGTTTGATCAACATCTGTGAATACAGGCTACCTTGTTGAGTATTCGGTAATCTATCAGTACTGAAGGTGTGACTAATGAGGGCAACAGTATCTGCTAAGTTAATGTTTTTAAATTTAACACATTAAATTATCGTACATTGAAATTGTTATTTTGGGTATTAAATGACTAAAATGAAAATGAATACATTTGTCTTTTCCTCCTTTTTTGTGCAGAGAACCCTTGTATTCTTAACAATCCCTGTCAGAATGCAGCAACTTGTTACAATCCAGAACTGACTACCAATTACACATGCTACTGTCCAGGTGGCTGGAGGGGAATTGATTGTGAAATTGGTGAGTTTTTTTCTCCTTTTGCTCAGTTTGGGCGTTAAGTATCGTTATCTGTTTTAAGAAGTGTTCAAAACAAGATCACCAGTGCGGCTTAAGATGTGGACCAGTGTTGTAAGCAATAGCCGCATAGGAAACTGTTTGTGGGAACGTGAGGGAAGTTGAGGGGGGGGGGGGGGGGGGGGGTGGTTGGTGGGGGTATTAGGGGTGAGAAATGTGAAAAAGCATGGGTGGCTGTTTTTCATGGGGCATGGGATTTCGGCCATTTCCTTGAGAAGATTAACTATCACTGTGGTAGAAGGGAGGGAGGTTGTGTGTGCAGGGGGATGGGGTGGGGGGGGTTAGAATGCTGAGCTAAAGGACAACTGTTGTTTTCGTTGACAACAGTAGAGTACTGAGAGACATTCACGGTGAATCTTTGCCTGCTACAAAAATTTGCAGGTTTATCGAAAAGACCCCTGGATACAGTAGAAACCCTGATTTTCTCAAACCCCAATGATATTTTATCCTGATCAAATATCCAACCGTTCATAAAGACATAATATCACCCATGCAGTTTTCCTACAGTCCTATCCTTCAAATTACATTAACCAGTGTGACGTGTTGTGTAAGTGCTTGTAATTTGAATCTCTCTATCATATTTACTTGGACATTGAAACACAACATCTTGTGTCAAGAATCACACCATTTTTTTGCCACTGGATTTCACGAAACTGTGACGACTGGCTAGAAGAGTAGTGGAAGGGGAAAAAGGAAGTGACAAATGTATGGCTAGAATGGGATTCAAACCATTGACCTCTGGATGACCTCTGGATGACAAGCCCAGAGTGGACCACAGGTCTACAAGTTTGCGGTTGTTCAAAGACGACAAGAGTGTTAAGTTTAGTTTTATTGCATCAATATAATTATATATTCATTCATATTTTGATATATATTTTGATATTCATTTGATTATGTAATAATCTCCTCTTTATCACTCTACAGTGGATTTGTGTTATTTTGAGCCCTGTTTTAACAATGCTACTTGCGATTATGTCGGCATTGATGGGTATTCCTGTGACTGTACCGAAGGATGGCTGGGCGAGAACTGTGACGTCGGTGAGTACGTAGGGTAACATATGGGGTATATATGGGGTAATATATATAGTATATATAATATATATATAAAATATGGGGTAATATAGGGTAACATATGGGGTATTGGACCAGGAGGATATTTTTGACCACATTATTGTATCGATCAATAAATACAATTTGGCCATGAAAATGATACTAAGTCAACAATGTTAGCTCATACAAGAGTTTTTCCATCTTGATATATCATTATTGTGCACATTTAATGAAATTGGGCAGAAAAATTAAATGAGCAAACCTCGAATGAGTCGCAGCATATTTGGCTGATTTTAAGAGACAGCTAAGCAGTATTGAAAGTTTCATAAGAAAAACTGTGATCCTTAGCAAAAAGAAATTTCTGCTGCGATCAGAAAACCCATGGAGAGTCAACACATCTAACTATAGTTTATCATTTCAATGTGCAACACGTAAAAAGATGTTTGATATTTATTTTACAACTCTTGTTTGTCAGGTGGTCGAAAATCCCGATGCATAGGCCCTGTGAGATAGGCAGTAATCAACTACTTCCAAACACAAATTAAATACAGGCTTTGCATATTCCATTTAAATCCTATGAACAGATTGACCAAAAGTTGTCATAGAAATCTATTTATTTTGGGTAACATGACCAAACATCTGTTAACATGTTGATAAAATTTAATATATGCCATGAGTGTGTCTGTGTAAGGTCAAGTGTAACCATGTTCAGTATGTGCTTTAATGCATCACTTAACATACTATGCTAAGAACACTTTGCAAATAGTTAACAGGATTTTCCTAACGGAAATAGCTTAAAGAGAAAAAAGATGTGATTTTAAGTTTCCAATTTTTTTTTATTATTTAAGCTGTTTATGGACAGAACCAGTTGACATAAAACTGGAAGGTCGAAATATTTCCATAGTGTCAGAAATCCCACCTGTATCTCTAAACACATTTGTCAGACTTTTATATTTGAATAAACTCTGTTTATTCTTTCAAACCATTTCATGGAAAAAGAATAATTTACAAGAAACAGATTAATATTGTGAGCATGTTTTAATGAAAGTCGATAATGTTATAGTCTTCTTTTTTATTTTGTGACCAATAATCATTAAGTGGTCCGAAAACCCCCTCTTTCACAATATGTCTTTATGCTCATGTTAAATGTATTGCATTTTCAAGCTCCTTTTCATGTCTGCCAATGTTTGACAAGTTTTACCAGACCTAATGGTTATCATTGCAAATTAAGATTGCAACTTATGAAGCCAAAATAACCATAAAGAGTTTTTTCATCAAAAGTAATTAGCTCTTGCTACTTCTTTTCATTCCAAAGAAAAATTTGTCATTCAGGCAATTTTGTCAATTTAGTTATTTACAAATCACACAGCTTCAAAAATATTTAAGTTATCTCAGCTGTACTCAAAATATAAACTTCTCATTTTAAGCTAGATATGGAAATTAATTATCAATTGATGTAACAAAAATAACCAATATCTCACAAAAAAAATGCTTGAAATAAAAATAATGTAGAATGTCATTTGGAGTCAGTTCTATTTAATAAAATCTTTCGCATAAAATATAAAGACAACCAATCTTCTGAAAGACACCAGGTTTTCTTTATTTTTTTTTATAAAAGTCAGAAGAACATTTTGGATATTTGTCCAGTTTGTTTGTCACAGAAATAATGCACCACCGGTAATTACCTCTGTCTGTGAATTTCTTTGAAATGAAGGAGGGAAGTATAAAGTTTTTGTTTTCTTGAAGTAAATTATAAGCCTCCATTCTGGCAACGTTTTAATTTATTGACAATCTTCTTTTGTTTTTATCTCCCAGATGACCTATGCTTACCTAACCCTTGCAACAACGATGGCAATTGCACCAATGACGGCCTTTCTGATTATTCCTGCGATTGCGTTCCTGAATGGACAGGAAAGGATTGTCAAATAGGTAATGAAAGAATTTGTCAAAAAACCAAAGATTTGGAAATTGTCAAATCCAAAGATTTGAAATTGTCAAATAGGTATCCTTGCTGTTTTTGGAAAAAAGAGTTTATAGCTTTTCGACCCACAGAAACTATGAATTACAGATTATCTGACAGTTACTGTATCATTATAGTATCAAATATTATTTAAACAAAATTCCTCTGAATCACTCTTATGATATTTCTATGAAGCAGATAATGAAAGGAATGGAAAATAACTTTCTTTCGTTCCTTCCTGATTATTAAAAGTGGTAACTTTGTCCGTTCTATCTTCAAATCAGACAAAAAAGTAGGTAGAAATAATTTGAAAATTACTCAACTTACGATTTGAAAATATTGTTTATGTTTGTGTTCCTCATTTGGTGTATGGTACTTAAATCACAGATATCACAGGTAAGCACACCCTTCTCCACCCCCCCCCCCCCACATCACCAGTGGGAACCTTGGAACCATCATAAAAGCAGCTGTGTCTCAAATCTAGTACTTCTCTTTAACTCTCAGGGTAGTTTGTCATGAATAACTTTGTTACTTTCTCCCTTTAGAGCAAGCATGCCTCAGCAACCCATGTCAGAACGGAGCAGCTTGTGTACTCACCAATCCTGGCTACCTCTGTGTGTGTCAAGAAGGTTGGATGGGTATCAATTGTGACATAGGTAAGCTGGAATTTCCTTTCTTTCCTCTTATTGGTCCGTCTTGGTAACCAAGGTAACCTTGGTAACTTGGTAACCATATAGAGCAATATGTGTTCCATCATTATGCCACAAAGAGATGTCGAGGAATATATCAAACGCCACACTCATATTATGTTCTCTCCATATACTTTGCAATTATTCTGTTTTTGTTAAAAATTTGACTGTTTATACTCTGCATTGACTTTCCTTTCCTTTGGAAAATTAAAATTATACTGATACCAAAGTAGTCAACATGAACAGATGAATGAGTGGAAAATTATTACATGTCGATTATTTTATTAACAAGAAAATCAAAGAAAACATTTCCCCACCTCTCCTTTTTCTGCCGCGATATCAAGCCATGGGTTCATTTAATGTTTATCTATATATACTGTGTCTACATATTCTTGAGCTATTCTCTTCATTTTAAGTTTGCTTATCATCTCTGCTTTGTTTTCCAGTTTTTGAATGGTAATAAGTTTAGACTGACATAGAATAACTACTGAATAGAGAAATGAAATGATAGAAAACCTGCGAGCGGGATTAGAAGCATTTCCGTCATGACTGTCAACGATACAAATGATTTAATCATTTTGTAAAATTAATAGAGCTTAATATAAAGTTGTCAACAGATGAAATGAATGAAAATCTTTACATCTTAATATTTTGATTTTGTGAGGAGATTGTAAACCAAGGACACTTATTTTTTTTATTTTTTTTATGATGACTTGCAAAACCCCCCCTTCCCCTCCAAGATCATACAAACATGATTGATATCATGTTCTCTGTCCACGTTGTCAAACCATTTTGCTGTTAATTTATTCATTTTTTCTTTGCAGTTAACCCCTGCTTTGTCTCCCAGTGTTTGAACGGTGCTTCGTGCCAAATACACATCGAAGATCTTGTAAATGGACCGGCTAATTACTCTTGCACCTGTCAGGATGGTTTTGTAGGCTACGATTGTGAGAGAGGTTAGTGCAAGTCGTTTTTCGGATAATTTACCATCACTTTACTAAATTTTAACATTTCTTATAAAAAAAAGGTCTTAACTAATGAGTGGTTGCATTTTTTAATTTGATAATGAATGCTTCCTTCACATTTGGAGTTAGAATATAAAACATATTACTGAGAAATAAAAAAATATTTAGATATATACCAACTGTACAAAAAAATCATCGGGTTGATTTATTGTGATTAACAAAAATAGAGGACAGTAATTAGTCAGTTTTCAAGGACTTTTCATTTCAGATATGTTTATAATAGTCTTCAGACGTCAGAGCTATTCTTGTTTCATGCAGGGGGCTTGAAGGTGGCTTATCAAGAGGATGTATTCATAAACGTTAATCAAGTCAGTCACTAGTTGTACTCATAAGACAGACCACTAACTAATATTGTAAACAAAATAATAGTTGCATATGTATGTTTCTTACTGCTGTTGCCACTGAAAGCGATTACATAAGCTTGTTTCTGTTCAATGAGTTTGACCAAATGTTGAAGCCATTGTAGAGATAAATGTGATAATAAAGCAGAGAGCCATCACAAGTTGCCAACAGATGTTATGAACCTTACCACAGCCCATATTTATATTCAATATAATTTTTGCGATTGTTATATGTTAAACCTCTGTTCTCAGGATATATATATATATCTCCTTTGATCTATTCTGTTGCCTTCATTAGTGGATGAATGTTTCTCTGGGCCTTGTCAGAATGGTGGTGCATGTTCCTTACTACCAGTGGTTGACTATCAGTGTGACTGTCCGGGCGGTTTCCTCGGCAAAGATTGTGAAATACGTAAGTTCATCATTTTTCTCTCTCTCTCTCTCTGCCTTCTATTTCATCATCATCTTCATCTTCTTCTTCATGTTTGCTGAAGATTTCCATTTTTGGACAATGAGATGCTCTTTCCAAGAAGAAAG
The DNA here is from genome assembly GCA_000934455.1 of Apostichopus parvimensis. Classification (NCBI taxonomy): domain Eukaryota; kingdom Metazoa; phylum Echinodermata; class Holothuroidea; order Aspidochirotida; family Stichopodidae; genus Apostichopus; species Apostichopus parvimensis. The sequence continues at coordinate 43,960 of KN884347.1, forward strand.
AAATAATGACTGCCCTTGTATCAGATACATCTATTCCATGCTTGCTTATATATACACAACATAACATAAAGTGAAACTAGCATATAAATGATGTTTTTTTCTTTATCTATTGTTCTCTTCAGTGGATTTTTGCTTCAGTGACCCTTGTCAAAACAATGCAACATGTGAGCTCTTCCCAGATGGTTACATGTGTCACTGTACCGTTGGCTTCCTTGGAACCCACTGTAATGAAAGTAAGTGTGTTTCCTTTCTTTGGGGTGTTTGTGGGTGTTTGGGGAGGGGGAGGGAGGGGGGGAGGGGTGGGTGATGTGGACAAATACTGCTCACTTTTGTTAAGGACTTAAGGTACTGGTTCTTGCTGGGGATGGTGCTCAGTAAGCCAGGGGTGGAAAAAACTTGGGAACCATCCGAACCTTCAAAAAAGATTGAAAAATACCAAGATGTTTTCAACCAGAAGTGTTCGACTTTTTCTCTTCAATTTAAAGTATCCTCATGTTTCTGGATTGCTCAAATGTCTGCTTTTTGAACGAATGGAGGGAAATCACCCATCATAGCTAATGTGTTTACTTGAAATTCAACCATGTTTGCAACCCTGCAGTAAGCCCCACCATTATTAAGAATGTAATGTGATAGCTCTTACCTCGGGATTAATTAATTAAAGATTTCATACAATCATGTGTTCTATAAGACATTGTTCTTTACGACTGTGTGGGGTGTTTTGACCCACACACTTTTATGCCAGCAGTTGTTGATTATTTCTCATTAAATTCTTACAGTGTTAGCCTAGAGTTTACTATGCAAATTAGCTTAGGCCGACGCACACTTGCTAACTGTTTACCTAATTGACATTCTTGTTGGTTGGTCTTTTTTGGCAGAATTATTCATTCCATTGCAAATATTTGTGTACACCTGGAAAGAAATGGTATAGCCCACAATCTTGGCAACACTAAATTTACAATAACAATTTGAAATATATATTTTTACTTTTGTACAGTTGACTTTTGTTTGAGTGATCCCTGTCAGAATAATGCTACCTGTAATGTATTGATAGACGGCTATACCTGTGAATGCCCAGGAGGATACATAGGGACGCACTGTGAAATTGGTAAGTCTGATACGGGAGGGAGGGAGTTATGTTTAAAACAGCTGTCAAGTAAACCATTGACATTTCCCCATCATGGATATTACATGCCCATTGACTTTTGAATTAAATGTCTGTTGAACACTACATGTTGCTTGAATACCATGAATGTTGAATACTATAATGTCTGTTAGAAACTATGTGTCCATTGAATATCATGACTGTTGGATACTATATATTCTGTTGGTGACCATATGGTCTGTTGGATACTATATGGTATGTTGGATACTAAATGGTCTGTTGAATACTAAATGGTCTGTTGGATAATAATGGTCTGTTGGATACTATGGTCTGGTGGATACTATATGGTCTGTAGGGTACTATACGGTCTGTTGGATACTGTATGGTCTGTTGTATACTATATGGTCTGTTGAATACTAAATGGTCTGTTGGATAATAATGGTCTGTTGGATACTATATGATCTGTTGAATACTAAATGGTCTGTTGGATACTATATGGTCTGTTGGATACTATATGGACTGTTGGATACAATATGGTCTGTTGGATACAATATTGTCTGTTGGATACTGTATGATCTGTTGGATACTGTATGATCTGTTGGATACTGTATGATCTGTTGGATACTGTATGATCTGTTGGATACTATACGGTCTGTTGGGTACTATATGGTCTGTTGATATACTATACAGTCTGTGGGATACTATACATGACCATACCAGCTGAAAGTCTGAACACTTTGAAATGCAATGGTCGATGTGATGCTATTGGTCACATTCGTTTGGTTATAAGCTGAACAGTATTCTCTCTATGAATGGATGTGATATTCACATCAACAGAAAATATCCTCTCCTAGATTGGATCTCATCTCTCTCTCTCTCTCTCTCTCTCGGATTGGATATTATGGAATATCACAGATATTTAAATGATTCATCCTCATTGGTTTAACAATGTTCAACAAAGATCTCTTTAAACATGTTTTCCTTCTTTATTTCCATGACAGAGGATTTTTGTTTTAGTGATCCGTGTCAAAACGGAGCCACCTGTGAGCTGCTGATGGAAGAAGATGAGGAAGGCTACCTCTGCCACTGTGCTGATGGATTTCTTGGTACTTTCTGTGAAATAAGTAAGTCTTAAAGAAAAACAAAGAGAGGTGAAAACTTGAAAGCAAAATCAAACTACAAATCCCAGAATATTAGAAATGTAGCAATAATGTTACATTATCACCTTTAGCCATTAAATGTGAAATTTTTTCCCCCTCAAAGTCAAACTTTGAATTTTTATTAAATTAATACATTTAATGAATTCACATAAAATTATTTCTCCAAACAAGTGATAATCTTAGATTGTAACTTTTTTTCTTTATTTTTTTTTCTTATTTCTAGTTGATTTCTGCTTCAGCGATCCTTGTCAGAACAACGGAACATGTGACCTGTTTGAGATTGGTTATGTCTGCACCTGTCCTGGGGGATATATTGGAGTCAACTGTGCCATTGGTAAGTTTGAGCCATAGAGCAGCATTTCCCATCCTGGGGTGAGCTCATCCCCATGGGGGTGCGAGGCAGGACTCTAGGGGGGGGGGTGCTAAACTATAGAAAAAACAACAAAGACAACAAACTTTGTTGAAAGAGTAACTTCAATCCTGCACAGCTGGAAAAGGAGGTGGTTAAAAAAGAAAATTCAATTGCTAAGGAGTGTGAGTAATAGTTTGATAATAAGGTTGAAAAATATTGAGATATAAACACAGAGATATATATATGCAAACAGAAAGGAGACAAAAGTAATATTAATAATACACTGCAGAAATGTAAAGCTGGATATATACAGCAGAACAATCTTTTCCCACAGGGATACAAAATATTTTGGCTAAAACAAAATTTCTTAACTTAAAAAAAAAAATTCAAAATATATTCCATTAAGATATTTGGTACTTTTAGTGATTGATATTATGTCATTTTCAAATCTTAAAATTATCAGTAAATCCTTCTCTCTGCAGAGGATTTCTGCTTCAGTGATCCTTGTCAGAACGGCGCCACCTGTCAACTGTTACAAGACGGTTACGAGTGCGTCTGTCCTCTCGGATTCCTCGGAACTCATTGTGACACAGGTGACAACCTTTTTAACGTTTTTAAAATATTCCCCACAAATTTTTAGGAAAATTTTTTGTCTTAAATTCTTGGATATATCATATTTGCCCCAAATTTTCTTACTGCATAACTTGTTGCAGAATTTGATGTTTATGCAATTTTTTCACTATTTTTGATGATTTCATTGTCACTAGTGATTCTTTTTTCCTTCCCGTATCTCCTATAAATTCTCCTCGTTTTTTCCGTTTCTCCTTCAGTGGATTACTGTTTTTCTGCTCCGTGTGAAAACAACGGAACTTGTCAGCTGTTACCGGACGGTTACAAGTGTACATGTCCTACAGGATTTGTTGGTTCTGAGTGTTCAGCAAGTGAGTATTGACTGTCATTATTGACTGAAATTAGAAAATTGCATGGAAAGTCTGGAAATTTATGAAATGTCCAACAGGGTGTGGATTGACAAATTTGATTTACTGAAGCAATGGAGAGGGACTTAAAACATTCTACAAAGTCTGTATCGGCAATCGCTATTTCATTGATTCCCTGCGAAAAACCTGTGGATTTGCTCTCGGAAGAGTGATTAATATTATCCCACATAAGGCAAAGATGTCGAGAAAAACAAACAACCCTAGGTTCTGTCTGGTTTTGATTCCCTGTTCTGTTTTGTTTCTTTTCCCAGTTGACTATTGTTTGAGTGCCCCATGTCAGAACAATGGCACTTGCCAACTTCTCCCCAACGGCTACGAGTGTGTCTGTCAGGCGGGTTTCATCGGGGACGACTGTGAAATCAGTGAGTATTGCCAAACATACACAAGTGTATGATAAGTGTCAGTATATTGAGCTGTTAGCCATCCATTTATCATGTTTTTAAAATTATTTTTAAAAATTTATCAAGTTAAAATGACAAGCATACATAGTTTAATATAACTAGTGTTAGTACTATGTTGGCTGCAGTTAATCTTAGTTCAATGTGCCAATGTTGTTTTAATTAACTTCAATTGGAATGGTATTGGCAAAAATGGCCTGCATTTTGTATGCATGTTGCAAAGTGTTTTTTTTTTTAAAAACAAATATTCCACAAAGTCCTGTTTTAATAGCTGGTCTGGTCTGTCAGTCTGATAGCATGGTTTCATAAGGGAAACATTTATATCACATTTGAACATTGTATCTGGCCACACCAAAAGAAGATTGACACTATTACACTAACAGTGTAGAAAAATGCCCTTGCTGTTCTACGTAATGTTCAAACCACTTAGCAGGAGGAAAACGATTTTTTAAAAAGTTGGGGGTTTCATGGAAAGTGTGATTTTATTGTGCAAACAATGTAAGCAAGCAGACATAATGTGCCAAATTTGAAGAGTAAATAAAGAAGGATATTTTTGAAGAGAAGAAATGGATAGAGCATGTGCCTAAGTGATATTCACAGAGTAATCGTTGAGGTAAATATTTGTGGAATAGCTAGGCTGGAGTTTTATTGACAAGAAATGTTTGATCTAGGTTAGGTTATGTCACAGATAGGGTTTTCACATGGCATATTGGAATGTATTTCATTTTGAGTCAAATTCTCTGCCACAAGACAAGTTTTGTCGTGATTTGTTTTTTTCCTAAAAATTCACCAATTTTTTTATTGGTTGGGGGGGGGGGGTACCTTTACTCTGTAGCTTTCACCTGAGAATCATTTTGAATATTTCTGAAAGGACAAATCAATTAGTTGGTTTTATGTCTTAGCTTGTTTGCTATGTGAACTGTGCTTTACATTATCACATTAAGTACATTTGAAATTTTTGAATTTTATATTTTTTTTTCCCCAGTTAACTATTGTCATAGCAACCCTTGCCAGAATGATGGTACGTGTCAACTAGAACCTGATCAGTACGTCTGTCAGTGCATCCCGGGTTATCTCGGAGTCAACTGTGAAATAGGTAAGAAAAAACCAGGAGAAATGTCAAATGTCAAATCTATTGATAGTTAGGTTTTAAGGAAATAAATGTTTCATATATAGGAATGGGACGATGAAACACCTTTTCTCTTCTTATCCACATGAATTGGATAAATGAAAATATAACAGTTTGTGAAGTTTTATAGGCCTCTCCTGATGATGCAAGGACAATTACAGATTAAATATGATATCTATGGTATAATATCTCCATATATTGGTTTCTTGTCACCAAGTGAATTTGAGTCAATATGCAAGTGGTTTATACTTTATTAATGTATTAATGTATGGTTATTATTTTATAGTTTAATTTTATTTTATTTTATGAAAAATTTATTTTTTAATGTATGGTAATCATTTTATGGTTTAATTTTATTTTATGTTATTTTGTGGTAATTATTTTATGGTGATATATATAATAATGTATGGTAATTATTTTTATGGTTTAATTTTATTTTATGTTATTTTGTGGTAATTATTTTATGGTAATATATTTATTATTAATGTATGGATATTATTTCTAACTGAAAAATTTGCTAGTTCATTTTCATTGAAGGTTAAAAATATGGTGACTTAATGAAGCTGGATATTAAATTTTGTTTTCCTTGTTATGATTTTTCTCTTAAGTAGAATGATCGTTTTTTAAAGACCTGTGAGAAATATTGTGTGACATCAATATAAAAAAGTAGAAAAAATTGCCATCTTGTATGTATTCTTTGTAAACTTCTCTCCATTCATGAAGTTTCTGCATTTTGATTTGTTTTTCAGAGAATCTTTGTTTCTTTCAACCGTGCTTGAATGGTGGGGACTGCTTTCTAGCTGATGGTGGTTATAACTGTACCTGCGTATGGCCCTGGGTCGGACATGACTGCGAAGAAGGTAACGTTGAGCAATATCAGATTGTTTCTCACTAAGAAACAGAGAGAATAAATGGAAGATATACCTGAGGGGTATCTTGATATGTTCCATCTGTAATGCAACGTGAAGATAAAACAAAAATTTTAAAAAATGATTGGATTGTGTCTCCTTTTAAGGTTATCCAGTAGTTGTTTAACTTGTCAAACATGTTAAATTTTAAAAATAGTTGCACAATCCAGTTTTTTTTCTTAAAACACTTAGCTGATACTTTTGTTTGAGTCAAAGTTGGTGGATATTTTTGTTGTTATTTTGTTGGTTTTTTCGTGTTGTTTTTACTTGTTCGTTCAGAAAATGGTAAAAATCATTTTTTGTTGTTGCTAAAAACGATGTCAAAATTATTTGAGTTTTATTTCTTCAGACACGTACTATATCATTTGATTGTCTACATTCAGCAATCATTAACACATACTATTTTTCATTGATAGGTATTCCTTGTGCCAGCAATCCATGCACTAATAATGGCACCTGCTATGAGTTTGGTGGCGAGTTTACCTGTGACTGTCTTCCTGGCTTTACTGGAGATAACTGTTCCATTGGTGAGTCAAATAAGTTTTGGTAGACATTTTTTGTTTCTTTGTAGTTTTTTTGTTTTCTTTG
>KN884347.1:51055-61787 GCA_000934455.1 Apostichopus parvimensis
ACAAAGCCATAGTTTCAGTTTCCCTGCTTCAGTTTGTGCTCTGAATATCCTTTCAAGAAGAAGTGATACAGACAGTTATTAAAAGAAAGTACTAAGAGATCGGAGAAGATTAGAGAAAAAAGTGAAACTTGTTGTTGTCAATAATTGACTTGTCAGGAGGCCTGACGAGACAAAAGTCAGGGGATTACAGCCCTGGAGTGGGGTATCAATGGGGGGCAGGGAAGCATGGGGTAAAGAATACTGTATGCTCATTTGCATAATTTAACATAAATAAACAGGGACCTGGTAATTTTCACAGTGGCAATCACCTGGCTCTTGAGGCCTCTGTTTATCTGAAGAATTTCACAGATGGGTCTGTCAGGAGAGTCTGTTGAAAGCAATGTTCCAGATTTTACTCTGGTTATTGTTTGTTAATAACTTTGTTGAGTTAAACTTGGTCAATATTCTTTGGGTCATCCTGGCAAAGCTTAACACTCAAAGCTTATCTCTCAGGTTGATTTTACAATAATGATAACACTTAAACATAGTAAACCTTAACACAGAGGAATAATGTTGTAACAGAGCTAATGGAAGCAGCTTGCATAGAAGTATCTCTCAAGTTGATTTTACAGTAATATTAAACATAGTTAACCTACTACAGAGTAAATTTGGCACTTTTAATCCATCGTGTGCCATTTTTTCGATCTTGGGCACGTACTCCATCAAAGAAATGACTATGTAGGGATTCACTACCAACTAAGGGTAACCCTGAGGCCACAGGTTCAAATGTTGTTCAAGCCAATATTTTCTTTTCCAGTATTGATGATCATTTTCCAGTATGTTTACCATTGTTCATTTACTTATGTTTTTTATTTTTCATCTTTGTAATTTCTAGTCCAGTATGAACCGTGTCTCAGTAATCCTTGCCAACACTTCAGTGAATGTTCCAGCTTCACCTCTTACTACTACTGTACATGTACAGATGACTACTTTGGCATCAACTGTGAGCTAAGTAAGTCTTCTGTAATAACTACATTGTTTGGCCTAATGTGTTACATAATTAAATGTGTATGTGCTATTGTTCTACAGTTTTCGCAGTTGTATATGTTGTGCTACTAACACACCCTTACATGTTTGATAGAAACTGTATCAGCACAATGTGTATGTATCCCACCATTTTATGTTCATTTCCATCTACATAGCTGGATTAATGTGTATTATGGATGTTGTTTTGGATGTTGCACACTACACAATGTGTATGTATCCACACCATTTTACCTACATTTACATCTGCATTGCTGGTTTAATGTGTATTATGTATGTGTTTTGTTTTGGATGTTGCTCACTACACAATGTGTATGTCTCCCACCATTTTATGTACATTTACATCTACATACATGGTTTGTTTGTATCATGTATGAGTGTCTCCTTTATATGTTGTTGAGGAATCTAATTCAACCACAAATTGCTCACTTCATTGAAGTCCTTGTATCAGCAAATCCTTGTTACAATCAGACTTAATGTCAACCAGTGATCTACGGCACTTTCTGCATTTAACCCACCATCTCATGCACACATTTATATCTACACACCTGTTCTAATATATATCACATTTGTGCCTTTTTAGAAATGTCGTCCATTATTGATATTTTTCATGTCGTTCCAGTCAATCCATGTATCAGCGATCCATGTTACAATCAGGCCGGGTGTCGACCGGTGATCGTCAACGCTGCCTCCGTTTTTGCCTGTGATTGCCTGCCATCTTTTTACGGTACACAGTGTGAGCTCGGTAAGTGATATTAAAATATTCTAAGAAAAATATCCAAGAGATGAAATAGTCCACAGGGTCGTTCATTTGGTTACCTGCATTTAATAAAATTATTCATCATACAGATGTTTCTACCAGGTTCCCTCATTTGTCACATGTTACCTATTAGACTATGTGAAACAGGTTATCTCTTACCAAACAGTTACATAAACAGAGTATGTCTTGAATCTTTTATATTCAAATAAATCAATGAATTCAATCAGATTAGTAAATTTAAGAGTTTCTTCCCTTTTGACGGTTCATTTATTTGATTGAATTATTACGAATGTATTACATCAGATGGTCACTCTTGTTGCTTTCATTCCACAGGGAGTCCGTGTGACAGTAACCCATGTTTTTATGGCGGTACATGTCTAGAATTGGGTGTATCCTTCGTGTGCCAATGCCACCAGGGATACGCAGGCCAGCAGTGTGGCAAAATTAGTTAGTATTCACCCATTTTTATAATTTATTTAAAAAAAAAGGTATAGCATGTTTGCTTCCAAAGCCATTGTTGACTCACGCCTCCAAAAACATGTTGCCTGATGTTTGCAATCTCACATAATATTGCTGAATTAATTCCTAAATTACATAAACCGTTTTCCACATCTCTGTGGTAGGTTATCACCCTCTACCACCCTGTGGTAGGTTACCACCCTCTTAGGCACCATGTGTTAGGCTCCCTCCCTTATAAAATTTTGCACAACCCTGCCCCACTAACCTCCCCCCCCCCGGCCAGAAAATGCAACCAGCAAACAATATATATGGTAGTAGTGTCTCTACATGGTGGGGAATTTTTCTATACCAGAGAAAATATACGTTGTTTAACATTAATGCATCTAATTTTGTCTTGCAGTTCCGCCCTGCCAGAGTGACCCCTGTCAGAATGAGGGCAGTTGTATCACCATAGACTTCACCTATGCCTGTATCTGTCCGCCAGAGTATGTCGGAACAAATTGTGAAGAAGGTTAGTATATCCTAGAGATGAGATCCACTTTGTAACCTAACAAAATAACTGGTTTTCAAAATTTAAAATTGTGAAGAAGGTTTCTATCTTTGTAACCTAACTAAATGGACAAAACCAGTTCAAGTCAGGTGTAAACATTTAAATGTGATATGTATTAAAAATTTGAGTTGAACCTGGCAGTCATATACAGTGTGGTAATGACAGAGGATTGTGTGAGGGGAAGTGGGATTGGGGGGGGGGGATGTGAGGGGATTAAGATTGGGTATCAAAGGGGATGATACGGTTGTATGGGGGAGGAAAAATGAGACATTTCCACCAAGAAACTTATGATTTCATTATCCTGCATTCCCTCTAAAGCAAACATGGAAGGTTGGTGACCGTGAGGTGGGGGAGGGGAGGTACAGGGGGAGGGAGGTTTGGATGGGACTGATAACCTATATAGACACTAAAGCCTTGCAATATGAGTATAAGTGTTATCTTATCTCCACATGGACATATGAAACCAATAGTTTGTTTGTAACAGATGTTGCCAGTTTGGTCCTTCTCAGGTTTCTATGCATTTTACTTTCCAATTTGTTGAAACCTTGGCACAAGAAGTTGATTATGAAGTACCCCATCATTTCAGCACAACTCATTTCAGGTCTTCAATGATGCATCCACACTGCATCCTTGTTAATATTTTCTTCCTCTGCACTTTCCTCTGTAGTTTATTTACCCTGCTCCAGTAATCCGTGCCAGAACGGCGCCTTCTGCTTGGACAACCTGGTGACCTCGGCATATCAGTGTATCTGTATTCCACCGTTTGAAGGCACTGAATGCAACATAGGTAAGGAAACATTCACTCAGGATGCTGCAAAGTAAAAAGGAAAGATGGATAATTTTTTATTGTTAAGTCCAGCAAATCACTGTAGATTACATGTCACACTTGTAACATTGTTTGTTGTTATATTGCATGTAACCACTTGCATTGTTTAAAAGAATTCTTACATTGCTTATTGTTACATCGCATGTAACCACTTGCATTGTTAATAAGAATTTTTACATTGTTTGGTTTTACATCGCATGTAACCACTTGCAATGTTATAAGAATTCTTACATTGTTTGGTTTTGTAACCACTTGCATTGTTTAGTAGACTTTTTACATTGTTTGTTGTTACAGTGTACTCTTGGTACATTTAATTTAACATATGTTACAGTGTTTGTGTGTTACATTGTATGTAACACTTGTTACATTGTTTGTATGTTACATTATGTTTAACCATTGTTAGATTGTTCATATGTTACAACTTACAAAACTCTTCTTTTTTCATTTTATATTACATAATATGTAACAAAACTCCTTGCATGTGTAATTGTTATGTAAGATTCTATGAAGAATCAGGTATATATTTGTTAACTGGATTCTCATTTATTATCTCATATTTACAATCCATATCGTAGTTATGAAATAAGTTACCAAATTTATCCTTAATTTTTCTCTGCAACAAATAGCAACAACATGCCAAAAATTGAAAACTTTGCTTCAATAGAAAATGTTTCACTTTTCTTCATTATCCTTGTACGGCAGTCTTGGAACCATGTGGAAGTTCACCATGTCTAAATGGTGGTGTCTGTATTGAACAGGGCTCCAACTATATATGCGCCTGCTCTCTTGGTTACCAAGGCGACCATTGTGAAACAGGTATAAGTTTGATAACACGTTTGTTTGCACGTTTGTTTTCAAGTTTGTTAACGACCAACATTACCGTGTTTCTTAAATGACTAAGGAATATGCCAGTCACAGAATTTACATATTTTTCATACAGTTTTCTGCAAGTGGTGTGTATCAGCATTTAAACATGTATTTTGCAGCAATGTGAATGACTGCAAAAATGGGGGTGGGGGGAAAGCACCCTGCAGGAAGGCTGAATCAATATCAAACAGTCGACATTATCACTGAAGACCAGCAGTATTTATTGTTTGAATCTGTGATTCTGTCCTATGCAGCCTTGCTGCAGTGATGCTGCAGCCCCCTCAGCATGTATCTTTTGACACAGTGTCTCATTAATCTTTAGTGTATATAATTTTATGACTTATGATTTTTAAGAAAAAGATGGAGAATTGTCATTATTCCTGCAGATGTTATGTTTGTATTTTGTTTTGATGCTTTTTATGCATAAATGGTTCTTCCAGAGATGAAGAAAAGTGTACATTTCTTACATTGTAACAGAGATAATAAGAAAACCCATTTGTTGTGAAAAAAATGCTGCCAAGAAGGTTAAAGAACCTCCAGAAACTTTTACCACTTTGGTATGTTTGTAGGGTAGATTAGGGTAGGGTGGGGGATGGGTGGGGATGAGGGGTGGTTGGGTGGGATAGGGGGCATGGGCAGCTGTATTCTGTTTGTTTTAATGTTTTTGGTTTGTTAGTGCCCCTGTCAATGATGGTATCTATAAACAGTACTTGCAAATGAGAGAGCTTCAGCCCAACCACTTTGCATTTTTTCCATCACATGGAGAACAGCTTTTGTGCTGTAATCGCCAAAAATCTTCTAAATATAAAAGTTTCTACCTATTGCTTTCCTTTCATCAGAGGTGAACCCCTGCTTCAGTGCTCCCTGTCAGAACGGCGGTACTTGCAATAACTTTGCACCATACTACACCTGCAGCTGTACTCTAACATACTCTGGACCCAGCTGTGAATATTGTAAGTAGAAAAGTCCAGTATTTTACTGTAAGTGATGTTGTCACTTTTTATCATACTACACCTGTAGCTGTACTCTAACATACACTGGACCCAGCTGTGAATATTGTAAGTACAAAAGTCCAGTATTTTACTGTCAGTGATGTTGTAACTTTGCACCATACTTCACCTGCAGTTGTACTCTAGCATACACTGGACCCAGTAAAAAAGTCCAATACAAAAGTCCAATCGTTTTACTTGAGGTGATGCAGCCAATCTGACAGTATACCTTGATGTTTTTTTTTCAAAACTTTTCATGCTGAACATTTTTAGCTCTGACAAAAACCATTTCTGCATAGTAGTCGAAGAGTGCTCTCCTGTGTTGTACATTTAGCAGCAGCAAAAGCAGCAAAGCAAAAGCAAAGCAAAAGCAAAAGCAGCAGCAGCAACCATTTTAGCAGCAGCAAAATTGGGATTAAAATTAGTGAATTAGTATGGAATAAAAACAATTATTCAAATATCCCTACAATCCGTAGCCCTCTGATCCCCTCCTCCCACCCAGTTCTCCCTTCTCCAACCTATTCTCTCCACCTCCTTCCTCTTTGGCTGTCTCTCTTGTCAATGTTGGAAGCACCCTGACTTTCTCAGTGATTTGAAATCAGGTCTAGATGGTACATCTAACAGTTATTCTATCCCCATACAACTTACTCTACATACATTCAACCCATGGTCACCTAGACATCTGTCACACTAAGACTGTCACATCTGTAACATGTTGTTGATAGCTGATTGTGACTGGGGGCATCTGTCATACCCACCAAAATTACGACGTACACCAATCGTATCCCATGGTTACCAAAATGATTTTGCACTCTTGCCTGTGCAGTACATCCCGAGTAACATAAAATGGTGGTGTTTATGCTGTGACAGTTAATCTTTGGCATTTTGAGGAAAGATGATCATAGGAAAATTGAATTAGTGACATCTAACCTTTATCTGAATCATGTGTACGATTTACTAAACCCGGTCTAGACCTCGGGATCTCATTTAAATGTTGAGACCGGTTGTCAGAATTTTGGTGTAAGATATCCTCTTTTACATTTTATATCTTGCAGATGCAAATCCCTGCGACAGCAACCCTTGCTATTACTCGGGTACCTGTCTGACAGTCGGTTCTAATTTCATGTGCATTTGCCAGTTGCCTTATTCTGGAATGCAGTGTGAAATAGGTAAGCAGCTTTTGAACTGAAGTATCACTAAAAATAAAAAAATGCCAGCCTTAATCCTAACAGGATCAGTAATACTTCATTTAATATTCTGGTATAAAGGTTTCATTTTCCCACCCAAAAAAATTGTCACATTTTTTTGTTTGGACTTTCACCGTAGAATACCTGTTTGTGTATTAATATCTGTTGCAAAACTCACCTCCTATTGACTTTCAAAATTGAAGTCCTTATAACTTTGTAATGAAACAAACATGAATTTCCATACAACATTGATAACAAAAATTAACTCTTCATATCGTATAAATTGCTTCTCCCACTTTACCCATCCACCCACAAGGTTATCTGTTATTGCCAATATTTATAAACTCAAGTCAGTTGTTACTTAATGCATAGTGCATTTATTTATTTAATTTTTTAGATCTTAAAATTTCTATATTATTTATTAGTTATTTAAAGATATAACCATTTTCTTTCTGGCCACAGTTACAGATCCTTGTAACAGCACACCTTGTCTTAATGATGGGATATGTCTCTCCAATGGAGCTACATTCAGCTGTCTTTGCACTGAACCCTATCAGGGAATGCTCTGTGAGAGCTGTGAGTGATTTCACACTTTTCTTTCATTGTTTTTTGACAGCTTATGATATAGACTCTCCTCTTTTCTCTCTTAATACAGAAATGACTGCAACTATCATAATCAGTCTTCCAGGAAATTAGGCCTTTTTTTTATTGCACAAAAGTTTGATGATATTAATTTTGAAACTAAACATTTTTGTGGATACTATTTTAACATTTTAGTGTCTTTGCATTTCATTGGGATGCGTGTGCATCTGACATCTGCCTTTTTGAAACATAACAGGTTTCTCATGCAGCTTTCTTGATTTAAGGACCCGTTTCCAAACTTTTCTTGTTTGTCTAACAATAAACCCACTGATATGAAAGCTTTGTTCGAAGTCACGTCTGTGACTGTGACAAAATGCTCTCATTAGGTGTGGTCCAACTGTGAAATCTTGTAGCCAAACACTTTAAAAAATTTAAATTTTTAAGAAGTGCTGTCTGCTACCTCACCTTGTCCCTTTGTTAACATAAGTTATTATTCAGGAACACACTTGACATTATTTTGACCACTTTTCCCCCATTTGGTCTCTCTAGATGGAGATCCTTGCGGTAGCAGTCCGTGTTATAATGGCGGATTCTGTTCAGCTCAGGGAGGAGATTTCTTGTGCGTCTGTTCGGAGCCTTACTTTGGGGAGCATTGTGAAACATGTGAGTATCTACAGTCATCTCAATATCACAATATGTTTATCCGGTTCTATTTGAAGTCTCAACCACATATGGTTGTTTGAACCCCTTAATGTTGTTACTAGTTAAAATCGTTATCCTCTTCAAGAGAAGTAGCTCAATGGGTAGCCAGTCATGACATTAAGGTAAATGTACATTTTTGTGTTTACTTAGTTGTTGCTTTGCCCTTGAAAAAGGAAGTGACAAAAACAAAGTTTGTGTGATTCCCTACTTTGTGTGATTCCCTACTTTGTGTGATTCCTACTTTGTGTGACTCCCTACTTTGTGTGACTCCCTACTTTGTGTGACTCCCTACTTTGTGTGACTCCCTACTTTGTGCGACTCCCTACTTTGTCCTACTTTGTGTGACTCCCTACTTTGTGTGACTCCCTACTTTGTGCGACTCCCTACTTTGTGTGATGCCCTACTTTGCGTGATTCCCTACTTTGTGTGATTCCCTACTTTGTGTGATTCCCTACTTTGTGTGATTCCCTACTTTGTGTGATTCCCTACTTTGTGTGATTCCCTACTTTGTGTCCCTACTTTGTGTGATTCCCTACTTTGTGTGATTCCCTACTTAGTGTGATTCCTTACATTGTGTGATTCCCTACTTTGTGTGATTCCCAACTTTGTGTGATTCCCTACTTTGTGTGATTCCCTACTTTGTGTGATTCCTTACTTTGTGTGATTCCCTACTTTGTGTGATTCCCAACTTTGTGTGATTCCCTACTTTGTGTGTTCCCTACTCTTTGTGTGATTCCCTACTTTGTGTGATTCCCTACTTTGTGTGAACTTTGTGTGACTCCCTACTTTGTGTGATTCCCGTCTTTGTGTGATTCCCTACTTTGTATGATTCCCTACTTTGTGTGACTCCCTACTCTGTTTTGAAATTCTGACTTCTACAATTCCAGTTTGTGTAACTCTGGGTTGTGTGGTCGTAACTTTCTCTCATTCCTACTTCCATAAGTCCAGCCACACTTACGAACAGAACCCAGCTTGAGTTGCAGAAGGCTGACTTGTGTGATTCTATCTCGTACAATTGCTACTTGTCTTATTACCACTACCACTTCTATATTTTATGATTTCTGAAAATTTAATTATTCCCACTTATACGATTCTAGATGATGTGATATTGTGATATCTAACGATGTGTTTTCTAATTGATTGATATTAATCAACACTTGATTGATGCATGTATTATTCCCAGTTCCTACTTTTTCCTGTTTCTCTTTAAGATCGAGACCCCTGTCAGAGCTCTCCCTGTAACAATGGTGCTACCTGTATCAACATAGCTGATCAGTATGAATGTGTCTGCTCAGAATACTATCAAGGGCAAAGATGTGATACCTGTGAGTTAAGTGTTGCCATGACAACTTTTAAGTCCCATTCTGACATTATATTATTCACATTTTACATTTATAAAGTAAATCTTTGTCACTACCATCTTCTTCTCCCCCCCCCCCCCTCCGGTAAAAGTTCCTATTTCCATATTTTCCTCCAAAAAAAGATGAAAGGAATAATCAAAGTGGTTTACCAATGGAGTAGAATTTTACACAACTCAAAAGGAAACATTATTTTACTAATATTGAGATTCACTGGACGATAAATGTCTAGCTGTCCTTGACTTCTTGAAATTATATTGTTTCTCAAATTAATATAAACAAAAAGCTACTTTTTAGGTTATTAAATACAAATAGTTGTTGTATGTAATTTTAAAGCACACAACAATATGAAATAAACATGTAAGACGGCAGTAGTTTCCATTCACTCTCTAAACCCCAGACGGGCTTCATTGAGCCCCGGGCATAGTTTATACGATCTTTTAGAAGTTTTACCAAACCCTATACTGCGGTTGAGGGGAGGGGGGGGGGATGGGGGTAGGTAGAACTTTATGACACTAAATTATAAAATTTGTGTACTTTGGGGTGTTGGTATGGTGGCTTAGTGCGTAATTGTGGTCGGATATTTCAACATAGCAGATAAACTATGCGCAAGTGCTCTTTCTAATCATTAAATGATATATTTTTATATCCATTTTGTATATCCATATTTTATATCCATAAAATGATATATTTCTAATGTCTCCATCTTATGAAATTAGTAACATCCATGGCATTGTGGCACCTGGATAACAAAGTGCAAAAGTTTACTGTGGTTGCACAATTTGTGTTCTTACCTCTTTTTATACTGATTCATAATGGCATGTATGGTACATTTCATTTACAGAAGGTACAAATGTTACTAACAGGCTCCCTTTATAATCTGAATAAATATTACATTATGCATTATATAATTATGAGGGGGAAGGGGGGGGCTGAGATGTGTGGGGGTGTACACCCCCTTCTCCACCTTGCACAAACAATTTAGAGTAGTTAGTGGCTCAACCTTGCCTGTTTACCTAATTTTAGACCTAATCATTACCCTAAATATTCCTCCGCCGGAATGCACTATTTCACATTTAAGGTTTAAGGTTTATTCTGGGGAGGATCCCTACACTCCCCCCCCCCCTACATGTAAGACTACTTCAATGACCTCAGGGTCACACTCCGCATTTCTAAAACTCCTGTGTTCGTCCCTGGTATTAATACTGTCTTCGTGCAAATCCCAAATGGTGTGAACAATTCTTGTACCTGGTGTAACTGCATCTGGTTAATAATAGTTCTCATTCATCTTTTTTCTTTTTCTAGTAATCAACCCATGTGGCAGTAACCCGTGTCTTTATGGAGGGGCCTGTCTCAGGCTAGGTAACTCCTTCTCCTGTGCTTGTACCATCGGCTATGAGGGAGGTTTTTGTCAGCTTGGTGAGTTGCA
>KN884347.1:67574-79789 GCA_000934455.1 Apostichopus parvimensis
TCAACTGATCCATGTGACAGCAATCCTTGTCAGAATCAAGCTCCCTGTGTTACTAGTGATGATACTTATTTGTGTCTGTGTACTGAAGGGTTCTCTGGTACACAGTGTGAAATAGGTAGGTACAGTAGAACCCTTTCTCATTAACATCTTTAATACATATTTTTGTTAACAATCCATAAATGCATATTCATGTTTTGGTTCATTGGGTAATTTGGTTTACATCAAAGTTTCAAACATCTGTATCTTGACACTATTGACTAAATGTGTAACACATTCAATTCCTTTTAATATAATTTATTCCATATTCATTTCATACATATTCATACATTGGTATTCATTAGGTTCAACTGATCCATGTGACAGCAATCCTTGTCAGAATCAAGCTCCCTGTGTTACTAGTGATGACACTTATTTGTGTCTGTGTACTGAAGGGTTCTCAGGCACACAGTGTGAAATAGGTAGGTGGAACCCCTTTCTCCTTTACATCCATAATACATATTTTATTAACAATGCATAAATGCATATTCGTGTTTTGGTTCATTTGATAATTTGATTTACATCAAACATCTGTATATTACTAATGACTTGTGTAATACATTCAATTCCTTTTCATGTTATTTATTCCATATTCATTCATACATATTCATACATTGGTATTCATTAGGTCCAACTGATCCATGTGACAGCAATCCTTGTCAGAATCAAGCTCGCTGTATAAGCAGTGATGATACTTATTTGTGTCTGTGTACTGAAGGGTTCTCTGGTACACACTGTGAAATAGGTAGGTGGCAGAAATTCTGTCAAATAATATCATTTCACACTTTCCTGCATGAAACTTTAGAAAATTATTTTCTGTTCTTTCTATGCAATGTTCCACTCATATACTTTGTCTTTAACTTGAATTCAACGGCAAGTAGTATAGCTATGTGCACCTCATAGCAAACTGATGCATATTCATATCATATTTCTCATGTTTATTCATACTTTTTTCCGGTTTTCCCTATCCATGTGGGTCAAGGAAATGATCCCCTGCACCGACAATTGGCTGCAAAATGGAGGATTTGCTAAGTTTATGTAAAAAATATTTTCAAAAGGTTCTTTTGTGCTAACTGCATTGCAATGTAAAGATTTCAGAATTCTTACATTCCCTCATATATCGGTGACAATATTGATGTCTTAAGATCTTTTTAATAAATCATAAACACCTCCCGACTTTGTGTGGATGAATTTTCTCCATTAGGTTGTGAAAATTTATAAGTTGATGATTTTATAAAACTTATTGAATTTGTTCCTTCTGCTGACTTCCACCTAATTATTTTTTTTTTAT
This sequence comes from Apostichopus parvimensis, assembly GCA_000934455.1. NCBI lineage: Eukaryota > Metazoa > Echinodermata > Holothuroidea > Aspidochirotida > Stichopodidae > Apostichopus > Apostichopus parvimensis. The sequence goes on from KN884347.1 coordinate 68,902, forward strand.
GTCTTTGTTAAGTAAGTCATGCTAATCACTGTCAGAACCATTAAAACTAATTATAAATATTTTGTTCTCCACAGCACCCAATCCTTGTCTGAGCAACCCATGTCTCCTTGGTTCAACGTGTAATAACTTTGTAACAACGTTCACCTGTGACTGTCTGGAGGGTTTCGCCGGAGACAGATGCCAAACCGGTAAGCCAAGAACATTTGTAGCAAAACATTGAAGAATAAAAGTTTACGTGGAATATGATATAAGGTTTCACATAGCGACTTCTGTGTTTCGTCACAAGTTCAAACAAGAAGTCGTTATATTAGCACAGTTATGCTTCCATTTGTGTTCTCTGTTGATATTAATTTTCTCTGAATGGTATTGTTTATACCATGGAATCATTCACAACATTTATTGTATCAAATGTATCACAAAAATGTGTCAAACTCTTGTATGAAAAATGAGCAAGGTTTGGAGGTTTGTATTCTGACAAGTTCCCCCCAACTGGCAAAAGTGGATGATGGACTCTCAGAAGTTTGTTTTTGTGATTAAACAATTGACGATGTCAAACAACAAGTTACATCACAATATGAACAGATTAGGACATTATATTCACCTCTCATTAATGTTATGGTCAATCCTGAGCTGGAATGGTCGATAATGCCACAGCTAGCTTTTAGTTTCGTAATGCTATGATATCTTATGCGATCTTGCATGAATATTCATTGGCCTGAATTGTGATGTCATATGTACAGTCTATTAGGTCATTACAAGTGCTCCTTCCCTTTGTTATATATATATATATGTTTACATTTCTGGTATCTGCTGCTGTAAAGCATCGACTATCGATATTAAAGGGTGTGAAGACTCGCGCAAAAAGAAAGGTCTAATGCTGGTAATCTGACCTAGTTTCGAATGAGTTGTAACAGAAGTGTTAGACACCACCATCGATCCCAGAAAATACACACACACAGCTTGCTATACCATCGGTAATAAGACACTAGTGTACAGTCAGTACATACAGCTGCGGTCAATACCCACAGCACATTGTACAAACAATACAGCGATGGACATCTCAGGTCCAGCTAAAGATAACAAGGTATCACGTTTCATTACTGTAGGCCTACTGTCTGCATTTTGTAGCGACACAAACAAATCGTCACTTGCAAGCAACGGAAAGTTCGCTTTTCAGATGGCCGCACGCGGTTTGGGGCGATTCTTCAATGCCTTTAACATAGACTTTAATAATATCTGGAAACCATACATTTTTTTTGTCATAAGATCTGAAGCTATCAACTTGTTTCATCTTTACAGTTACACCGTGTGCTAGTAACCCTTGTCAGAATGGAGCTACCTGTCTCACAGCAGAAGATCACAGCTCTTACAGATGTTTATGTCCGAGTCCACAGTTCATCGGCTCCAGGTGTGAAATTGGTAAGATCATGCAAATAGCAAGCAGGAATATTATTACAGTGAATGATCATAAGAAAAAATACTTGAAAAGTTGTAATGAAAACAAACCCCAGCAGGAATCTGAAAAAAGAAAGAATGACTCTTGGAAAGGTTTCCCCGGGAAGTCAAGGATAGCGAGACCTAGGATTATGTTTGCCATGCACTGCTGAAATTCATATTTTGGGGCAAATTTTCCATCGTCCATTCTTGACCATTTGAAGAACATTGAAGAATTGGTCTGTAGATTACAAGAACATTTAAAATAATATAGATTCACAACGACTGACTAAAAACTTCAGTAGCTCAAGTTATGACCAATTTAGTCGAGCATTTACGATGTTTCACAATTTGCCTAGTCTTTGTGTCCAAGTTTTTTTTCCATATGCTTCCTTTACCTGTTTTACCTTATTCAACTTCCTAATATTAGAAGAAAGAACTGCATAAGGAAAGCAAAGTAGGGTAATGGCCTACTGAAGGAACATAAAGTGTGTTACGTGACATACCTTTGGCTTTTGCCTGAGCTCATGTGATAAAGGTTTCTCATGTTGATCATAAGCATGACGCTCCAAAGCTTAACGAGAGTTGCGTATTCTGTTACCATGATTCTAAATCATAATTCAATGTGGTTTCCAGGAGGTCAAAACCTCAAGGCACATTTTTTTTGTCCTTATCCTAAACTGAACACATTACCTCAATGGATCCTTTTTGACATTACTCTTAGAACAGTTGTCAGTGTCTCTTTCATCCTGCAGTTTGTGAATGTCATTAGCAATATGCTTAATTTTCTTGAATACTAAATGAGGACTGAAAACTAAATTAAATTTCATGAAAGGATCGGTACAGTTGACTGTGTTTTCTTTCCCAAATTTCACTTTCGTTATTCCAGAGTTGGACCCATGTGTCAGCGACCCTTGTCATAACTCGGGCATCTGTGTCAACTTTTACACCTTCTACCAGTGTTTGTGTCCGACGGGCTACTCGGGAAACGAGTGTCAATTTGGTAAAGTTAATTCCATGTTTTTAGAGGCAAAAATGATAAGAAACGGAAGATAGAACAGGTTTTACCGACAGACTTGTATTTGCAGCAAGTCGGTCAATCACTTTCTTCTTGATTTTGAGACCGTGAGGTGTCACAAAGGTGTCACAAAGGTGTCACAACTGGTCTGCTCCTGTTGAAGCAAACTATATCAGAGCTTTTAACCTATAGACTCAACTGCTGTGTAGAATCACGCAAGACAGAGCAGTTAGAATGATTGATATATGCCCAACTGGTGATAACTTCACCTCCAGTAAAAATTCCTTCAGTAAATTCCTTTAGTAAAAATTCCTTTAGTAAATTCCTTTAGTAAAAAATATACAGATCTATAGACATGGAAGAATTTTCTTGAATGTTGTCTTTGCTCTATATTAATATTTTTTTAAATATTCTTTAATTTTTTGTAATGAGCTTTTAAGTCTAGCAATATGTTGAAAACTAATTTTTTTTTCTGATAATGGTGAGTATTATTTACAACTCATCTGGATCTTGCCTGTTATATGTCTATTTTTACAATATGTTAGCAAGTTATAGACAGAAATCTGACAAAATATTGTAAAGTGTAAAAGTAAGTTGGCCTGACGTTTAGAACCTAGCAGGAACTTCTTCAAAGGCTAGATGACAAGTAACAGTAACAGAAGGGACAAATACACACACAGAATACAGACAGGTTAATGAGCATGGTGAACACAAAGACTAGATGTAAGGGGATTAGTAGACAAGGGATGAAGAGAAGAAAGAAATGAACCAACAGGGGAGAGGTAGGAGATAAACAGTGGAGGGACAAAGATATAAAAATATTGTAAAGAATGAGATCTAAATCAGTGATCTAAATCAATGAGATCTAAATCAGTGATCTAAATCAATGAGATCTAAATCAATGAGATCTAAATCATTGTTAAAAAGAATGAGATCTAAATCTAAATCAGGAATACAAGTCCTGGGCTGAATCAGCAGAGTTATTCCAGGCTTTCTTCCCTTCTTTGAGTTAAAGCTGAAATACTGATGTTTTTGAAAATATTTGTCTGATTTAAAAATTTGAGAATTGAATATCAGGTGTCAGATTTTAGATCTTTACAAAATACCTTTTAATATTTATGCAGTTGAATTAAGTCTTTGAAAAACATGAAATAAATGTGTTGCTTGTGGGTCTTTTGCAAATTTATTTGACCTTTTGTCTTTTTCCACCTTCCAGATCCCTGTGCTGATAACCTCTGTGTCAATGAAGCCAATTGTTTTGTGGTGGGCAGTTCGTATCTCTGCGAGTGTCTGGCTGGTTGGCAGGGAGCATTCTGTGATGTTGGTCAGTAACGATCTCTTTGAATAAGTTTTTCAATATGAGAATTTTCTACACGGACAAAACTTACTCTAACGGACAGAAAAGAAAAAAACTTTAACGACAAATAAACAATGCAATGGCCTCAGTTGCATTTGATGTAGTAAAAATCTGCTAGAAAAAGAGGGTAAACAAATGAATGTTTTCTTACCCTCAGCTCAAGATCCGTGCATCAGTTCACCCTGTCTGAATCAAGCCACCTGCGTAAACACCGGTAATACCTACCTCTGTCAGTGTGCCTCAGGATACCTTGGTGTTCACTGCGAGATCAGTAAGTACAAAGTTTTAATTTCACCCCATTTTTGCTTCATGCCACAATTTTTTTCCTATTGGTTAGTTTCCATTATTGGCTCTGATTGGCTGTCTTGCCATCATGTGGTCGATCATTCCTGACAATCTGTGTTTTGTTGGTAACAACGTATTGTAGACTTCATTAGCATGGATAGCATCCCAACTTTGGGAGGGTGTAGAGATTGTGTTGTTGCAAGGTGAATACACTGAATTGCCTTGAATTTGTACTTCACCTTACCATTTAGAAGACCATTTCACAATTGTGGATTACTCCTGGATGGATCAGACATCCGTCTCACTTAGACCTGCAGCGCTCAAACCTAATAAAACCCCTCAGATGCCCGGTGTCATTGCTTTTAGTTCACTTAAACATGAAGTTGGTTGGCCTAACTAGTTACATAGTGCAACATACATATGATGTGGTAAAAAGATATGTAAAGAACAATTTAACGTAAGTGATCATTGAATGAATTTTGAATGTAATCTTTCAATGTAATATTTATTGATTTTCCAAACAGCACTGGAGCCTTGTGACAGCAAGCCCTGCCTGAATGGTGGTAGCTGTTACATCAACCCGGGATCTTTCTCATACATATGCATATGTCCCGAAGGTTACCAGGGTAACCAGTGTCAAACAGGTAAGAAAAGCCTTCCAATTAACATGCAACGGATTACAACCAACTGACTAACTGAAAAAGTTTAAACGATGAAATATCTATTCTCTTGGACAAAAGGAGGAATTTAAACAGCATGTGTGCCGTAGATGTAGTAAAAAAATGGTTGTAGCGTAATGTGCATCCACATGCATTCCGCAATACTGGTAATGATATTGTTACGTTGTGTACTAGTATATACTCACACAATATACTCGTTTGCATCGAGACCCGAACCCATTTCCCCTGGCATGCATAGCAGTCAGTTGATTCGTACATCAGATTTAACGTTATAACGTTTTTTTTCGCCCTCTCTTGCTGTTATCTAGAGAGTAATCCATGCTCGTCAATGCCTTGTTTGAATGGAGCTACCTGCTTCAGGCTGTCCCGGCTTGATTTCGCCTGTCAGTGCCGATCAGAATATGCTGGTGAATTTTGCGAGCAAGGTAAAAAGAGAGTGAATTTAGTTACTTGCATACGCTCAAGATATTCTAAAGTTTTCGTAAGGTTTACATGTAATGGGTTAAATTTGTAGTCTAAAATCTCTCACTTACTGAATGCACCTAGGCAGAAAATATGTTCATTATTCACTTTTGAAAATCTCTTTGGATTTATTTACACGATTCCACAAATAACTATGGTTGTCAACTGTCATAGTGTGGCCGTGATTCTGAGCCTTGCCAATGCCTAGTGTGTTAATTTATTTTGGGTACTGTAATATTGTTATGTATTAAGGTCTAGTAAAGAAAACACAGCCAGCTACAATTAAGACTGATCAGAGAGGAATATTTTATAAAGGCCCTTGTGGAATCTTTGTTGGAATCCATGTGGCAAGTTGTTCATTTCATTAAAATATTGGCTATTCAGGAATTATATGAAATGTAAAGAAAGTAAGAAAAGTACATGAAACTTCAGTAAACTGTAGGTTAAGTAAAATGCTTAAAAAAAAAAATTAAGCAAATTTCTCTTATTAAACGTGTATAATCTTAAAGGATTTCTTCATTTTGTAGAAGCAGACCCCTGTACGATTGACGTATGCCTAAATGGTGGTATTTGTGTAAAACAAGGACCTTTGTCATTCACCTGCATCTGTCTAGAAGCCTTTGAAGGAATAACATGTGGAATAGGTGGGTTATGGTTGTTATTTTATTTTAGATAAATATTGAATAATGAAATTAAACAAGTCTGAATGTTGTTTCTGATGAAGTTTACCGAACATAAATGTAGCCCCAGGCTGAGTGACTCCCATCCACCTGCCCCATACCTCCCCCTTCCTATACCCCCTCTCCATACCTCCCACTCTCCATACCTCCCCCTCCCCATACCTCCCCCTTCCTATATCCCCTTTCCATACCTCCCCCTCCCCATACCTCCCTGTAACCTCTCTTACTCCCCTTCTCAAAGAAGTGTATATACCCAAGTATTTACTCCCCTTCTCAGAGAAGTGTATATACCCAAGTATTTAGATATGTAGCCCTGATGTTGGATTGGATAACTCAGTGTAATGGACTTTTCTTAATGGTATACACTGTTGGACTACACTGTAAAAGAAAACCCTTAAAAGGGGACAAATAATTTTAATGTCAATTCTCACATGAGGAAAGCTACGTACGTTCTGCATAGTTGATTTCACATGAATGCCCACTATGAAACGTTGTCATTTCTCCTACGTTACTTTACATTTCATACATCTCGTCTCTTCCAGAGATCAACCCATGTGATGCTGATCCCTGTATGAATGGTGGAGTGTGTCTTCCTTTAGGTGGTCTCAGCTTCTTCTGTGACTGTCCCGACGAATGGACAGGAGTCACGTGTCAGACTGGTGAGGAGTGCAGATAGAACTTTTTTTTAAATGTTTTAAAATATAAATGAAAAGAACTTTTAATTTCTCCTACAGTCCCTTTCCCGTTGGATTTGACCATCGGCTATATTGTCTGCGAGGTATCTTGGCTTGCCTTAGCAAAGGAACGGTTAAATAAGAAATGTCCGCAATTTAGGGTCGGTTAGCTCGGTTGGCAGAGCTCGGGACTTCCTCAGTTAGGGACATTACTCATTGGAATGTCTGTGATATCATCTTTCTTAAAGGCATTGAAGACTCGCCCCAAACCGCGTGCGGTCATCTGAAAAAGTCAACTTTCCGTTGCTTGCAAATGATGTTTGAGTTCGTGTCGCTACAAAATGCAGACAGTACAGTTATGAAACGTGATACCTTGTTATCTTTAGATAGACCTGAGATGTCCATCGCTGTATTATTGTACACTGTGCTGTGGGTATTGACCCCAGCTGTATGTACTGACTGTACACTAGTGTCTAATTACCGATGATAGCAAGCTGTGTGAGTGAATTTTCTGGGATCGATGGTGGTGCCTAACACTTCTGTTACACCTCATTCGAAACTAGGTCAGATTACGGGCATTAGACGTTTCTTTTTGCACGAGTCTTCACACCCTTTAAATGCTCACCTGCAGTCAAGGTATCGATCTAATCATAAGACCTCTTACATGCAATAATTTTATCGTCCTCTTTAATAAGTGTATCAAAATGGAAAGAGAAGTCAATTCTCGTTACACGTATGTTGTCGTGGTGATGTCATTCAGTCTGCTGTTGCCATAACATGCAATAACGAAATTACTGGAAACTTTACGCATAAATATCTTCGCAAGAAAACGTCGGACAGGTTCCTGATGTCTTGAAAACAAATTTACTGAAAGATTAAACCTTTTACTGATAGAGATGATGTTCACAGATTAATCTTCTTTTTTTGTTTTTTGTTCAGAGGACCTTGGTGCGTGTGTGTCCAGCCCTTGCCAGAACGGTGCTCCCTGCATACCCACCAGCATCGGCTATCAGTGCATCTGCCCTGATGGGTTTATCGGTGCTGACTGTGACATTGGTGAGTGTCTCTGATCTGGCATAGCTTTCTCTCTTTTGTACCACAGGGAATATTAGGGAACTTCATATTCATGATCAGGGGATGCATATTCATGGATCAACATCCAGGAATTAGCTTACTCAGCGATGATTTATCAGGGCATTTTCAGAGATCATAGCTAAGGGTACTTCAAAAATATGAAAATGTAAAGTAAATCTTCTCCGAGTATACACACACAGTATACAAATGAAGTTCTGGAATCCCAGTGTTTCTCATTTTCCCATATTTTGTATGAAACTCATTTTTCTTGCAGTACTACCCGAGGACCATTGCGAGTCAGCACCGTGTCAAAATAGCGGAAGTTGTTCGAATCAAGGAAACGGGTACAAATGCACATGCCCAGAGACGCACTATGGATACAGTTGTGAAACAGGTAAAAATTTAAAGGGGTGGATGTTAAATGATATCACTCATCTAAAAGGCTGACAATACCATTTCATCATATGCATGAAAGGCCTCTCCATAATGTAATAGCTTGGAAGTATTTCCAACATTTCGTCAACATTCGATTTACATGAGTAATTGTGGTGAATATCATAAGATGTGATTTCATCTACAAACCTTTATTTTGAAGTAACATTCCATGCAAAGCCTAGTTGTAGCTATCTATGTGCAAAGACTCTCATAACTTCTGTATATTTAAATTTTCATTAGCAAACCATTGAGCTATCACTCCTGTAAATAGACCGCACGGCTGTCTTGTGTCCTCTAACCATTTTTCATTGTTCTGTTCTGGTTTTATCTTCCATTCTAACTATTAATTTCCAACATCATCATCTTTCTCTCGCGGTCAGAAAACACACTCGGCGGAGTGACGGAGATACCATCTTCGGGTTCCATCATGGTAGAGTCTCCGGGTTACCCTCGGTCCTACCCCAATAATTCATTCACCAAATGGACCATCACCGCCGGGTCGCCGAACGCCCGCCTTCGCGGTACAGTCCAAGATCTCCAGACCGATTCCATCGGTGACTACCTGGAGATCTTTAACGGAAATGTGACCGACGTCACCCGCCGAAGACGGAGACGCAGGAGACAGAGCCAGCTGCTCCTGCTCTCTGGAGAGGTCACGGAGCAGCAGACTTTCGAGAGCAGCGGTCGGATCATCACCGTCCTGTTTGTGAGCGATTCAGAAGGGATGGGTCGAGGATTCTCGTTAATGGTGGAGGGAGTTCCAGAAGTAACAGGTGGGTAACAAGCAATGAGCAAACAATAAACCCAATAGGCTTCCAGTATGCTGAGGGCAGGAGTTGCCCATATGGGAAGGGTGGGAGGGGGTGCCAAATGTTTGACGCATTGGGGCAAATACCTGTACTAACGTCCACTTTGATTTAGTTCAAATTCACATGCCTTACTGCCCCACCCCCCAGTTGAACCCACTTTCAACCCTTGTTATAAAACATATTTTACTCTCTCACATAGGACCTTGTTCCCCCTCTCCTTGCCTCAATGGACCCACTTTCAACCCTTGAACCCACTTGAACCCACTTTCAACCCCTTGTTATGAAACATATTTTACTCTCTCACATAGGACCTTGTTCCCCCTCTCCTTGCCTCAATGGAGCAACGTGCCTCGTTCAGTCCCCGACAGAATCAATGTGCCAATGTAGGACTGGTTACTACGGAGACCTTTGTGACAGAGGTAAGTGGGACTTCAAAAGTGTGACATTTCCATGTCAAATACAAAATTAGTTTAAGTGCAGTGAATAACAATATATTGTAGTATATGGGTACGAATCTTCTGGATGTGTGTAAATTGATAATACATTTTTTGATCACAGATTTCTTATGTTTGACAGTTTGACTTATGTGGTTAAACATTAAAATTCAGCAATGACACTTGTAATGAATTATTATTCTTCGTTACATATTTTTGTTATGCTATTTGTCTTAGAGTTGGTCCTTGTGCCATTGTTGTAATACTAGGCCTTTCTTAATCTCTTCAGATTAATTTGATTTTAACATATTTTTGTTATTCTGTTTGTCTTAGTTGGTCCTTGTGCCATTGTTTTAATACTAGGCCTTGTTTAATCTCTTCAGATTAATTTGATTGTTACATATTTTTGTTATGCTATTTGTCTTAGAGTTGGCCCTTGTGCCATTGTTTTAATACTAGGCCTTGTTTAATCTCTTCAGATTAATTTGATTGTTACATATTATTGTTATGCTATTTGTCTTAGAGTTGGTCCTTGTGTCATTGTTTTAATACTAGGCCTTTCTTAATCTCTTCAGATTAATTTGATTGTTACATATTTTTGTTATGCTATTTGTCTTAGAGTTGGTCCTTGTGCCATTGTTTTATTACTAGGCCTTTCTTAATCTCTTCAGATTAATTTTTTGTTACATATTTTTGTTCTTCTGTTTGTCTTAGTTGGTCCTTGTGCCAGTGGTCCCTGCCAGAATGACAGTCCTTGCTTTGAGATGAACAATGGCAACAGTTTCCTTTGCGCCTGTTCGAACGGTTGGACTGGATCCACTTGTACCATCAGTAAGTTCTGTCCTAACTTTTATAAAATATCACAATATTTCTCAAGAAAAAAAATTGACACAGTGTCTTAATCGTAACAAACAACTTTTGTTTCAATATAAACAATTTGTATATGGTATTGTTTATGATATTACAACAATTTAAACTAGGCTTCAGTGTTGAGGTGGAAAATTGGGGACTTTATTACCTTTTAGCCTAGCTATGCTGCTTTATGGTCACCTACTGCAAATAACCTTGTGGAACACCTATCAGCAGTTTAAAGATACAATATTACCATAGTTTTGCAGCACCGTACGTTATCGCATTTTAACCGTTCTCCAAACCTATGAATGTAACCCTACCCCCTCTGAAAACATGGTCCTGATGTTGTCCTTATCATGCGCCTTGAGAGTTTACACGCACACCATGAATTTACATATATTTCTATTTGATACCTGTAGAAAATAAGCTTTAGATCCACAGGAGCAAAACATATTTTCCCTTGTGAGAGGGAGAACTATTTCAAATATTTTGGTCAAATTGCTCATTTCGTAGTGAACTTTGTGCAAGATAATCTTCTGCACTTGTGATATATAGTGCATTGTCACCAAAAGCTAGAGTTCTACATTTTCTTCGTTTAACAATTTATTTGCATAGCCGACTGCACCCTGGAAAATTGCCAGCACGGAGGGACTTGCGAAAGAGGCCTCAATGGGAACATGCTATGCACCTGTCC
>KN884347.1:89656-102166 GCA_000934455.1 Apostichopus parvimensis
ATACAAGTATAGTGTGTCTAATTTATCAAGATTTACGAAGGTTGCATTGAAAAAGAACAAACTGTAGTTTGTTTTCTTCATTCAAGATGATACAGCCATGAAGAGCACCAGCTCATCACCAAACGAAGCACTTTCCTCCTCGCCTGGCAATACAGTCTCTTCGAGTGACACCATCGGGCAGAGCACCAGCTCATCACCAAACGAAGCACTTTCCTCCTCGCCTGGCACTACAGTCTCTTCGAGTGACAGCACCGGGCAGAGCACCAGCTCATCACCAAAGCAAGCACTTTCCTCCTTGTCTGGCAATTCAGTCTCTTCGAGTGACACCACCGGGCAGAGCGCCAGCTCATCACCAAAGCAAGCACTTTCCTCCTTGCCTGGCACCACAGTCTCTTCGAATGGCACCATCGGGCAGAGCACCAGCTCATCACCAAAGCAAGCACTTCCCTCCTCGCCTGGCAATACAGTCTCTTCGAGTGACACCATCGGGCAGAGCACCAGCTCATCACCAAAGCAAGCACTTTCCTCCTCGCCTGGCAATACAGTCTCTTCGGATGACACCTCGCCTTCCCCAATCGATACCACTGTATCACCATCCCCCACTGTCTGTCAACTTGACGAGCTGCGATGTTACAATGAAGATCATGAGATGGTTTGTTCGGCACCTGAGAATTGTACGTGTCAACTTACAAGTGTCAATGCGAGCATTTCGGTGAGTTTCCAATGATTACTATACATTTAAAGGGACATACATCCAAGTCCAAACATCGACCTTTAACCTCTAGTACGCGATACATACGTCTCGGAAGGACAACTGTCCCTTAATAACTATAGCAAGCAAACTCATATCATTTAGGAGGTAGCACAGTTTTAATGTTCCTGTACGTGTTTTAATTTGTTTAATATCTTTCTGAATTTAATACAATGTCTTATTTTATGTAATGGCGATTGCTTTGCAAATGCTGGATCCAGGTTTTCCCGAGCTGTTCGGGGCAGTTGATCATCATGCAGATATCAGTCTAAGAAGCTATAGTGTTGCTTTGGTATACCTCCATCAGTTTGAATTCACTGCTATTCCTCTCTGTTATGGGGAAGTTCATCGAGCTATTAAAGGCATTGAAGACTCGCCCCAAACCGAGGGCGGCCATCTGAAAAAGTTAACTTTCTGTTGCTTGCAAGTGACGTTTAGTTCGTGTCGCTACAAAATGCAGACAGTAATGAAACATGATACCTTGTTATCTTTTAGCGGGACCTAAGATGTCCATCGCTGTATCGTTTGTGTACTGTGCTGTGGGTATTGACCGCAGCTGTATGTACTGACTGTACACTAGTGTCTAATTACCGACGGTAGCAAGCTGTGTGTGTGTGTATTTTCTGGAATCGATGGTGGTGTCTAACACTTCTGTTACACCTCATTCAAAACTAGGTCAGATTACCGGCATCAGACGTTTCTTTGTGCGCGAGTCTTCACACCCTTTAATGCGCATCAGCTCCTGATTGTCAAAAAGCCTATACAGACTGTTCGACATCAGCGTGATTTGTTTCACCATTACAAGTTCTGCAGCACGATACACATTTTGATTAGTATATGTATTTAAAATTTCAGTTTATATTGTTATATTATTATGTTTGTACTCTACAGGCCGGTGGATTTTATGTCAATTCTAATTGTACTAAGAAGGCTCACTGTATCAACGGCAATGTCACGTGGGATGGCGAATACAGTTGCAGCCCCAATGCACAGTGTGAGGAACAAAGCAATGTTCGTCAATGTTACTGCAAGGCTGGTTACCACGGCGATGGTCAAACCTGTGAGTTCCCCGACGACTGTAAAGATGTTTATGATAGCGGACATAATACCAGTGGTATCTACACTATTAAACCAACAAATTGGCCCAGTGCGCCATTTACAGTTTATTGTAACATGACTGACGGCGGAGGATGGACTGTAAGTAAAGCAGACAATTTCTGAGTTAACGTTTTAAATATCACTTTTCATGTCTTTTCTTTGTTTCAAGAAACTAGTCAGTGAGACGAAAAAACTTGTCTGACGGTTTTAGAAGAAAACGCAATCATCTTATGTCATATCAATAATAATATAAACAAAATTGAGGATTTTAAAAAGCGCAGACATATCCACCGATAACGGTGCTCATGGCGCATCACAATATTATTACCCTGGTCAACGATAACCTGTCAAATATAGAGACAATCCCTCCAATTATGGGAAGCGGATTCATTGTATTTAAAAATAATGAAAAGAGAAAGAAAAGATGACAGCTAACCCTAGGCCCTTTGTCTCTCCTCTCCAATTGTAACATATATAGGCCAATATTTCAGAGTAAGCTTAAAGGCATTGAAGACTCGCCCCAAACTGCGTGCCGCGCTCTGAAAAAGTTAACTTTTCGTTGCTTGAAAGTGAAGTTTTCTTCTTGTCTCTACAAAATGCAGACAGTAATGAAACGTGATACCTTGTTATCTTTTATCTAGACCTGAGATGTTCACGCTGCTATGTACACTGTGTTGTGGGTATTGACCGCAGCTGTATGTATTGACTGTACACTAGTGTCTAATTACCGACGGTAGCAAGCTGTGTGTGTATTTTCTGGGATCGATGGTGGTGTCCAACACTTCTGTTACACCTCATTCGAAACTAGGTCAGATTACCGGCATGAGACGTTTCTTTGTGCGCGAGTCTAATATGACCAAAAACAAAATAGGTGCTGAATCTTATATACAAATACTTGTTTAGACATTGAATGACGATACAGGATTTATATAATAACACTGAATTTGATCTATGAAGGGAATAAGTGAAAAATACTTATAAATGTAAATCATTACTCATTATTGAAGTAACAATTTAAGAAATTGGTATGTCATTGTTATATAACTTACATTTCGCTTGGAGGGTTGCACGATGACCTGAAGTATAGTTTATGAACTATTTAGTCATAAAGTTGTTTCGATCCAATTAGCATTTGAGAAGAACGGAGATGAGAAAAGATTCGTAACTAAGTAAGGTATACGTTCCATATATAGCTACGATAAATGAACTGCCAATACTGAAACACAGATTATATATAGCAGCTGTTAACGATATTATGTCAAAATTTCGCTTCCTCTTGCAATATAGTGATAAGTTATTTTCGTCAGCAATTGTCGTGGAACTAATAGGTTTACATTTTTTTTAATTTTTTTTTTATTCACTATAGGATATCGTGTAACTTCGTATATGTAGTCAGAAATGTAATATATTTGTGTTTTGTTCTTTTCATTTCAGGTTTTCCAACGTCGTGTTGATGGTTCCGTTGATTTTTATCGTAACTGGACCAACTATAAGGAAGGCTTTGGTGAGCTGGATCATGAGTTTTGGTTGGGTAATGACAAGCTGTATTACCTCACCAATCAAGGTAACTGCACACTCAGGATTGATCTCGTGGACAGAGAAGGAACTCAATACTACGCCGAATATGACTTATTCCGAATCAACGATGAAAATGACAATTATCGACTCTCTGAACTGGGACTATTCAACGGCACAGCCGGCGGTGAGTTCAATGTAATATGGTATAAGAACTATTGATTTGATCAGTATTCACGCAGCCAGTATGTGTTGGGACAAACATTTTGATCTGGCTGTAAGTCCTTTTATTACCGGCTGTCCGAATTGGGCACTTTCAACTGGACAGCGAGGGACGATCTTTCTATAGCTATAGTTTAACTTGTAAATGCTAGTTTACTATAGTTTAACTTGTAAATGCCTGTTAAACTAGTTTAACTTATAAATGCCTGCTTCTAATTTAAGCTTGTATAAACGCTCATCCAGCAGGAAGCTTGAACTTGAAACGAAATGTGAATTCATGTCTATAGATAAGTACTATAGCCTCTCTGTAAATAATACAGTTGCACAGCAAGAAAATGGATTTCGAATACCGGAGTAATTAAGCAGCAAGAACGGATATGGTTTTTACCTCGTTACCTGCATGCAAGCAGTGTTTATAGACAGATATTGAAACTAAACAGGTCCATTTACGCGACGCTAATTCGGCACGACTAAATAGTAGTACGGTATGCATAATGCTACTATATATGGTGGTAAAAACAAAGGTATACGATTTTGAAATTTAAGTTTGTCAATAAAAACGAGTGACAATATATCTGTAGACTCTAGATTCGTATTGGCAGACATTCTTCTGTCACGCGTGCTTTCCTCCCGCGAGGAGGTGGCATACTCCAATTAGAGTCTATATTCATCCGCCCGATTGCAGGAGAACATCTTTTTTGACATGTTATCAATCAGGATCTGTTTTGTTTTTGTGGCTTACATGTTAAAGAGCATAAATGGAAGTACATGTGGTGCACGACATTGGGTCCATTAAGGCAATTTTAGACCCCTTTTATGCCTCCTAGGAGCAGCGTACGAAAATTGTTTACTACTGAGTGATAAGGCTTGTATACAAGTGACGAAAACTTCAGGCTCTGATAGCAAAATTTTTTTATTTTTTTTTATTTTTAATTTCTTCGCAGGAGATGCGTTGCGTTCGCACTACAACCGCAGATTTAGTACCTACGATCGGGATAATGATAGTATTCAGAACAACTGTGCAAAAACCAAACATGGTGCCTGGTGGTATCGTCAATGTTGTAATAGCAACCTCAACGGCAACTACCACGCTAACAACGTCCTAGCCACGGTAGCGTGTTGCGGTGCTTCATCCACTGTTTGTTGGAAGTTACTGCCTGGCCCTGATCACAACATTCAATACACAGAGATGAAGATTCGAGAGATTCTGTAGAATCACAACATCATTCTAAAACAAGAACTTAGAACATATACAAGACTATACCAACACGTCTCTTAAATACAAAATTTCCAGCTTGCTTTTCATTTATTTCATAACCGCAATGCATGATCACTATTTCATTTATGGCGTTAGTAGAATCAGCCTAGAACCATCACTGTCGCGTCGAACTAGCGTCGAAATTGTCAATTTAAGCTTCGCAATTAAAATATGCTAACAGCATACACATGTCAACCTACCAGAGCCGTATACTTATACGGCTCTGCAACCTACCTACCTACACACAAACACACACGCATATGCACACGCACACATACACGCGTGCACGCACACGCACACACGTACACATGTGGACATACGTACATACGTATGTGGAAACATATACTGACCTTTAAAGAAAATCTGTCCTTGCACAGTTCTAAATGGAAAGAGGTCATTCTGTGTTAGGTGTTTTTTTTTGTATGTTTGTGCGTGTGCGTGTGTGTGTGCGTGTGTTTTGTCTTCATTTTATTCAAAGGTACACATTGCCCTCAAATAGTTGTTTAATGAATTACCCTTGTGTTATTTTGCGCCAAATCATTGTATGTTTTCTTAGTGATTATAAGTTAGTTTTCGGGGAGCTCCTGGCTGGCTGGATTGTACATATGTGCTTAAACCGCAGGAAAAGTCCAAGCATTCATTAGTGAACCTGATTGTGGTCAAATGTTTAGGATAATTATTAAAAGAGAAAACTGAATAAAGTTCTGGATGGGCATGCTTTGACCCCAAATACTGCTGTAAAATATTGGCAAGATTTCTCAGACATAACTTAACATTAATGTATATTAGTTGTTTTTTTTTATTTAATTATAAACATTCTGTATTCAATAGCGTGTGTTATAATACGTTATGTATAATAATTGTTGTTAATCAATCCCGTCTTTGTCGCTGATGGAACCATTTATTTATCTTAATGTTACGGTGACTTTAAAGCAGAGGGGGATATTTTACTAGACATAGACTTGGGAGCTTCGTAGAAAATACACAAATGCCATGCAGGCACTAGGCGATAAGTTTCTCCTTAACGGTAACGAAGATATGTTTGTGTAACTAGTATAGTGCAACAAAGATGGCGGATAAACTTGTGCAACCGTCCAGCAGTCTTAGTTTTTTCCTCTGGATGAAAAAAGAATACAGCTGTACACCGCTGTCGTGAAGTTGATTGCGTGTACGGGTACGCACTACACGTATATTAACTGTGTTACTTGAGACGCATGTCTACGTAATCGGTCGCACATTCACGTACTGGTGTGATTTTCATGGTATTTCGATTCATCCCACGATTCCACTTGCAATATAACTGAAAATTGATTCGCGGAATGGGACATAAACTTAATCACACACAGACACATTACTTTAAGACCCCACGTTAAAATGGTCCATCTCATGCTATTTCTGCCACCCTCTGGTAACCCCATGAAATCAGACCAAGCTATACATCTACTTGAAGCAATAGCTTTTTCAAATTTGCATCCTAGCTAATAAAATTATTGTTTTCTTAATAAAACGATGCACATTTATTAAAATCAAGCATTAAAGCTAAGCTACTGCTTATAAAGAATATAGTACGTGTAGAAACTATAGTATCTTATTTCATTAAACATCCATTGTCATTATATGATGGTGTTATATAAGTTAACGTCGTCATAGCAACTCTCGGGTTATTTCTAACCCCAAGTGATTAATATTCTTCCCTCAAATGTCTTTTTTTTTTGTTCGCACAACTCATCGCTCGACGCCAGACAATCGATAAGCGATTACTTTCTTTATCTGAAACAAGTTGATATGTATGGAACGCCAAAACGGACATTATTCAATGACTTTTTATGCAGCTTGTACTCCTTCTACAGTAGTAAATGTTGTGTCACATAATGAGAAATACAATTACAAGTCATTATGTGAGGTTCTATTCACGGAGCATGATGACCAAAATCGCCAAATTAGGCTATAGGTTCATCGAACATGTTCCTTGTCGGGTAATTGGTCTGGTTAGCAAAGGACCTTGGCATAATAATGAATGATTATACAGTTCTGGGTAATTACTTCTACATCATTATTGTAGTGCGCCTGCGCGCTACAATATTGGCAATACTGCCCACGTTTGAACGATACCTACGTAACTGGACGTTGAAACTAACGTTTCATATAGTCTCTGTACATTTGCAGCTTCAGAGGCTAGCTGCGTAGCCAATTTATTCTGAGTCTGTCACGGCGCTCACAGGCGCCCTCACTTTGTAGGTACTTACAACATCACTTTACTCCCTGGTGTGTTGTCCGCCCAAAAAAAATAACACCCTCAACGACCGAAAAGTTCTTCCTACTACTACAAGCACTCCTTGCGCACTACAATACTCCGTATTTGCAGGCAAATGCAGTTCTAGTTGATATAGGTATTGCTGGTCACATGTTGTTCCTCAACTTCCGGCCCGACCATCGTTTTCACACGTTACGTATGATTTGGTTGCGTGTATAAGCTCCATGTACGGTTTCAATCATCAATAAAATCCATGGGTTTTTTTCAATGTTTATATGGTTGAGCAAAAGATATTTTTATGGAGAAGATTTTTATGGGGAAGTTCAATTTTTCTGA
Organism: Apostichopus parvimensis; assembly: GCA_000934455.1. Classification (NCBI taxonomy): domain Eukaryota; kingdom Metazoa; phylum Echinodermata; class Holothuroidea; order Aspidochirotida; family Stichopodidae; genus Apostichopus; species Apostichopus parvimensis. The sequence continues at coordinate 97,091 of KN884347.1, forward strand.
AAGGAAAAATCCGTCATATGTTTGCCGTCAAAGATGATATTCCTTTAAGCCTCCGATTTCGTGTGGTATATATAAATTCAACTGCACAAGCTGTAATGCTTACTACATAGGGGAAACCCATATATAGACACCTCGCCACACGGATTTATGCGCATCTCAAATGTGACAATGTGTATACACGCTCTCACGCAAATATATTGAATGTGTAGCAATTAGTATGCCAAAATATAATAAATGATTAAAGATATAAACACTCCAGAAAAAAGAAAAAAATCCACTTCACACGACCGGTTTCGTCCTTTTCGTAAAACCTGTCAGAAATTATCAGTCCGACGCCAAAGTCTGAAGAATATACCCGTTTTAATAACATATCTTAAACAGGTCAATTATATTCCACTATACATTCTAAAATACTATTTTTCTCAAATCAATCACTAGCAAGATCTAAGTCAACGCAAGAACTAACCAATAAATCGTATTGCATTATCGTCAGTCTGTAAATGTTGTCCATGCATGGCACTGGTGCAGGTTTCCTATTCAAAATCGATTTATTAATTCCGTGGTGCCTAACAAAAAAAAATCGTTCTTTTGATCTAGGAATCGTACAAGTAATGAAGGCTTAAAACAGTTGTCAATCAAAGCAGATGACGAAAAAGAGAAAGAAATGGGTTTAGTCTCGGGTGACAACAAAACGTGAAATATCAAACACTTCGACGAGCGGATTTTTTGGAAGGAAGAGGATTTTATTACTGCTATTTTCTTTAAGTCCCCTAGAGGATATTAAGCCATGGAATCGTATCCACGTTTCTTGACATTCATAGCATGTATAGTGTGCTTGGTAACATCACATCGAATAAGTAGTAAGTTTTATTAAAATTAAATTTCATTTTGAAATTTTTAATTCGTTCAAGAAATTGTAACAATTTCTCTTGTAAAAAGTATAGCTTCTGACTTTTGCCGTTAGTGTATAAGCTACAATTCACCAAAAATGCGACATAATTTCTGCACTAGACTTATTATAAGTTATTGTATAAGTTACATATGTCTTTTTCACCATCGTTTGACTAAGTTATCCTTCTCAATTGTCGTTATACGTTAATAATCAGCTGAATTTTTGCTAGATTCAAGGAAGGAAAAGTTTAAAAAATGGAGTTTAGTAGGTTATGTGGGGACTTGATTCAGGTTGTCAAGATTGTGTATGGTTTTGACAATTTATCCTTTACCGACTTTTTCATGTTTGCTAATAGTAGTTGTACCAGAGGTCATTGTCTTAAACTCCAAAAGTCACAAAGTAGGATTATTTTTATTCGGCATAACTTTTTTCCTAATAGGTTTGTGAATGAGTGGAACGGTTTGCCTGAGAAAGTTGTACTTGCAAGTAGTGTAAATGGGTTTAAGAATGCTTTGGATAAGCACTTTAAGCATTGTAATCGGGTCTGAGTGTTTGTGTCTTCAGTTTTTTTCTCTCCTATAGGGTCCTTGATGGGGACTTGCGTGTCCCTCCTGGTCCTTTTTTTCTACTAAACTATGAACTACTTTCTTACTACAAAAAAACCCCTGCATTTCAATCCTATAATTGTCTTCCCTAAATTCTCTTCAGATGAAGACTTTAGAGACTTATACATTAGAGATGAACAATTGTCTTCTCGTTTCTATTTGCCAGTGAGGAGGATCATTTTAACGAATTGGAAGTTCGTTCCTACTTCCAAATACATTCACTGAACCTTGGTTGTTAAAGTTTACGTCATTTTCACAACCTGGTTAATTCTAAGAGGAAACTATTAAGATGGCTAACTATTCATATTTAAGTTAATAATCCTTGGTATTATCTTTCTTTAAAGTCGTCCACAATATCACAATTAAATTAATGAAAATATTACCGTATATGATCTATATATAGTTAGCTATAGTTTACTGCACAGTTAATAGCATGCGTATAGGTAAATATATATAAGTTATGAGGGGAGCTGTAGTGTTTCGATCCTAGCAGGGTTTATTTCAGGGGCATATACTTTGGAAGTAAACTAAGAAACGAAAATGTGTTCCCTCTGTTTCCGATTTTGTCTGTACTTCCGAGGGTGAATCTTATACTAACGTCACGTCCCTCTTAAATTTACTACATTTTACTACACCTTTGTGTTACAAGGAAAACTTTAAGATTAATTATACCTTTCATAGAACGGTAATATATCTTTTGCATTCTGTTTTTCTTTCTCTGGGTTCTTTTAATCTCACAATATCACAAATTACATCAATGCAGTTGCTGTAAATATATTGCTAGTTTCCTTTGGCAGGAAGAATTCTGTATTATGAGTATTATTATTGATTTTCTATTCACGATCATTGGTGGTTTTTAGATTGTTTTTATTAACCAACATTATTGATCTGAACTTACGAACGTTGGTGGTTTCATTATATGGTTCGAAGCAAAAATTATTGATCTGTAGTTTACGATCATTGGGAAATTTTATTGCGTCTTTAACCAATCTTTACTGAACTGATTTACAAGAACGTGGCCGAGTTAATTGTACAGATTAACCTATTTATTTATTATAGTTTCAAATAGCTGGAGGACATCCAAGATTATATTATATAACGTCGATGAAATTGGAGATGTGAAGTAACATTTTCTTTGATTAAAATATTCAACTAATAAAGGTGCAAAAATATACAATTAGAAGAAGCAAGGAGAACGATTTAATGAACAGAATACGTCTTTAAGAAATTTTAATCTTTCGTTTGAACTGATAATTTCAGTAAATTTGAGAAAATTATATAAACGGTCTCTAAAGTGTGTGTAAATATCTGGTCTGAAACGTTTTTATTAGAAAAGATTTCACTTATTCTTCTACCTGTGGAATAGCGTTGATTGGAACATCTTCCTTTTCTTTACTCAAGAAGTTTTAAATTCAAATATTAATTTTGTTATTTCATCTTCAACGCTAATGACTACAGACGATCAAACTACATTTCCTTAAATGGCGAACTTTACAAATGACTCTGTGAAACGGAGCTTATTTTTGGCAAACCAAAAAATGTTGACCATCATCGAATGATTATAATATAGTTTGATGAGTGAATGTGTCTTACAATTGGATAAACTTCGTTTTCAGCCTTATAGTGATATTAACAGGCTCCCTTGTCCATCTATGTTCTTTCTAATATTTTCACAGAATTGTGCCAGTTCTCAGTGCTGTTCCCAAGCAACGAAGAATTTTGTAATAGAAGTTCTAAAAGAGGTAAAGAATTACATTGTGGGATTGATTTTCGTCAAGTTTCAGTTTATTTATTTTTTCTTTCTTATTTACCGAAATCCACGCTAAAAAAATGTTATAGAAGTCAATTTGAACGTAGGAATGGTTTATAATTGAGTTGATCGATACTAAAGAGAAAAAAGACGATTATCAAAAATTAAATGTTTACTGTGTATAGTAATTATATTCCAAATTATTTAAATTGATATTTCGAATTAAGCGAGATTTATTCCAACACCATCAGAATGGTTGGGTATTGGACACGATATGTTAGTTATATGCCACCCAGTTGGAACATTTTTTTTTCTATACTGTAGTGTCATCTCCCGCTTCGAAGCACTCGTATTGTCAGTACGAGCAGTATGAATATCATGTTTCTATCAGATCAAGATTAGGAACTGTTTGTACTGTCAATACCAGTGCTTTGAGAGCATGATCTTGGAGTACAGTTTAGAGAGGTATTAACATTAGGAAATTGTCCCAACTGGCTGTCTCGGGTTAATTTTGCGCTTGTTCGGTTTTGTTTATTTAACTGTTCGCCATAACCTTAGTATAGGCTTCACACATGTACATGTCGTAGACATTGAGTAAAGGAAAGAATCGGTGACTACTTTCTTTTAAATTATCTTGTTTATTTTTTTGGTCTGTATATCATAAGCACCAGATGCGAAGAATCTATACATATTGAAGATCTTGCCTCATATTTTTGTTTTATGAAACGGTTTATCAATACCTTAAAAGGATTGTCTGGTGGCCCAAAGAAGTTACCTTAAAAAATGATAAATAATTTTCCAAACATGTTGTCAAAGTATTAGAACGCTCATGTTGCGTTTGACAGAGAAACGATTTTTTAAAATCGTTAAGGATGGACATTTCCAATGTGATTCGAACAGTACAGAATTCGTGACGTCATCTACGCTAACGGGACCTAATGTATGAACATAATAGAATTGGGCCAATTTAAGGAGAAAAGACCATAATGACTCTCTTTTGAAGCTTTTGATAGATTTTGTGTTAAGGAAAAAAACAACAATAATGAGTCTCTCTTTGTTATTATTGTCTTTTGTCTTTATAATAAGCTCTTGAGGAAACCACAGAAGACTTCAAGACTGTGAAAGATTTTGGAAGTTTTACTACACTGAATCCTACATCTGTTAAAGGTTTGCCTCATATTTTTTGGTCTTATGAAATGGTTTTTCATAATCATAATAGGGACCTATTGGGTGAACATAATAGAATTTTGTAAAAGGAAAATACCACAATCAGATTTTTTTTATCTTAATGATAGATATTGCGCAAAGATATTGCGCAAAGACCATAATCAGTCTCTTTTGTTTTATTATCTTTCGTCTTTATGATAAGATCTTGAGAAAACCGCAGAAAAATTCAATCCAGTGAAAGATCTTGGAAGTTTTACTACACTGAATCCTACATCTTTCAAAAGTTAGTGACTCATATTATCATATTCTAACTAGGCCTATTATATTTAACGGTTTATTATAATCATATTGAGCTGACCAAGTGTGCATATTGTGGATTGTGCAATAAGAAGAAAGGTTAACAACATTGACTCTCATTTAATCAGTTTATTTTTTATCTGTATCATTATCCTGTTAAACCACAAACGAATGTAAGACTATACTGAAGATCAGGTCAATTTGACTACACTGAATCCTACCACAGTAAGAGCTATATATATAAAAAAAAATTATATGTTAAGCAATTTCAAAGACACGAAGTATAGATGAGAAATTTAAAACAAGGAAAGCGTTTTCTCGATCCCATGCAGATGTTTGAATTTCGGTACCTTAATGATTTGTGT